>VWZD01007176.1:373291-530887 GCA_013396695.1 Sakesphorus luctuosus | reverse complement strand
AATTGTCCCTCCTGAACTGATGTTAGTCCCCAAATCAGTACTCTTTTAGAAAAGAACTTTGTAACCTCTTACTTCTTCCTGTCAAACAGTGTGAAATACATTAATTCATGAGAGCCTCATGTTTCTCTTCACTTACACTTGCTTTTAGTACTCTTCCATCCAAGTGATGTTCTATATTTTGTAGCTCTCCAATCTTCAGCACATTATTTGAAGTCCTTTACTATCTTGCCATCCATGGGCTTGCTGACATAGAGAATCCTGTAATTAACAGGTAGGGACAGAATTTTAAAAACTTGAAAACTCCAAGGTCTACTCTCCTGTGACAAAAATACAGTTTTGTCCCAACTAATTAACACTGACACTGAGTATGCTACACAGTAGCTAAATTGCAAGTTGGTTTGCTTGTGTTAATTGCTCTGTTGGCATTATTTATCTGTCCTGAAATAATTTAAGCAAGAACAGTTTTTGTTTTGTGGTTTTCAATAAAGGCTGTATTAAATATAGCTGCTTTCATTTCCTTTGCCACTTTTCCTTGATGTTGCTAAAAGACCAATTTGAAAAGAAAGAAGAACACAGTAAATTTTGGCTCAGTGGGAGATGCACTCACAGTTGGATCCCTTCTTTTTATATTTCTCATAAATGCACAAGTATGTTGCCTCCTGCATTTTCCTAATGACAGAAATTTAAAGTCCCAGACAACAATCAACACTACAGGGGCAAAAGTAGTGCAATTTTATTACCACAGAAATAAAATCAAAAGCTGGATTTGAAGCTGTACATTTTTCAACTTTTTCTTAATTTCAGTTTTTACCAATTTTGCTTATCATTCATCAGAAAAACCTTAGAGTTCTCAATTTATTACTGAGTATATCAGATAATTATTTAATTAAGTATGAATAATAAATGGCGAGAGTGGTAATTTTCTTTGTGAAAATGGTATTGATATGAGTAGCATGTTGACAGGGGACACTGAACCCAAGGCAGGTTAAACAATGTACTCAATCCCCCACAAAGAAGTGGCAAAAAAGAGGTGTGTGACATTACCAGGCTGTTCTGCAGAACAGGATTTAATTTGGAGAAAGATTATGAGGACTAGAGAAATCTGCATGGACAATGCAAACAGACTTCACAACTCCCACCAGCTGCAGTGAATTTTCTGACATTTTATGAGATGACATTGTGGAGTGTCTAGTTAATGTCTTGACCTCCAGTGGGGCAAAATTAAAATAAGACATAAAATCCACATCCAAATTAACAAGCTCCTAGCCCTTTCAGACATTTTTTAGCTAAAGGAGAGGAAGAGGCAGAACTAAGATTATGATTTTGCTGTAGGCATGCTTGAAAGTTCAGGACAGGGTGGTGGTGCCCAAATGGGGTGAAATAGCTGCCTTAGGTATTTAGTGAGTAAATTAGAGAAGAAAAACATCATGTGCCCCTTCCGTTTCTCTATTATTAATGAAAATAAGTAATGTGAGATGAAAGTTTTATTAGGAAAGGAGTTTATGTTTGCCATACTAAAGACTTCAGTAATAAATATGGATGAGTATATAGGTTTTTTGAAAGGAATTAAGGAGGTGGTAGATGCACTCAAAGCAACATTCTCCACTCAAAATCCCCTTGATTTAAGCTTTGCTACAAGAATCACTAATGCACTGCAGAGATAACAGATGTCCTTCAACTGAAGAAAATTACAGGGAGATCATCACAGAAATACAGCCTCAGCACAGAGAGATATCATTACTTTCAGGCTCTAGCAATCTGCACACTCTGCTCAAAAGAAATACAGCCAGAGTCAGACCTAATTTACACAAGTGAAAATCCATGTTGAAGCAAATAATTTATTTTAACTAATTACTGTGAATGGGGTTTGGAACCCACTCCATAGCCTGTAATTTTTCCTCATGCCTGAAATAATGTACCCTAATGGAATTAAATATCACAAGACCAGGACCTTATAATTCTCTGAGAGACTTGATAATGAAGAAATGTCTGAAAGAAAAGAAATCCCAACTTCTAGTCTGGACTGTGTTTGGCAGATGGACAGCAACCACTGGCTCCATATTATCTCTGGTGCACTAAGCCTCACTTCACTGGAAGGTGTATGAATCCATGCATTTATGAGACAGTAGTAGTTGCAAACCATTCTTATTAATATGAAAGATATCAAACCATTTGAGACTTCCAGAGAAATCAAGATTTTTAAAATATAAATCAGGGAAAAAATACATACAGCAATGTTGTTTAGGCATTGGTTTGCTGCTAAAGCAATATGCACATTCTCAGATATGTGAAGGGAATCTCATTATAGTCGCTTATAAATAAGGGAGAAGGAAATTACAGAGCCACATTCTTCCTGCACACACTTTTATGTTCTCCCTAATATTAGTGCTGAATCTGCTTAGACTATCACATAGGCCAATATATTACTATTGACAACATGCTACAGTTTGTCTTCCTGAACAAGAAAATTGCTACTTCAATCTGTGTTCCTCATAGTGAGAAACACTGTATTATTGCTTTGGCTGCTTTTGTAATTTTTGCATTCCCAGCAGCAGTGGAGCAGGATATTTTAGTTAAACAGTATGAATGATTCACCATTTCTTAGGTGCTATTACAAAACCTGAATTTAGACATCCTTTACTGAGCTTTGTCCAGGCTCAGGAACCTAAAGTATTTTCAAATTGCAGCAGACCCTTTATTCATACACACATCTTCATACAGAGCACTACAGAAATCTCCACCACCATTGCAGCTCAGCAGAGCAGCTTTTCACAACTCACAGCAGTGCTATATCATAGTTGTTAGCACCAAACACTGAACAGTATATCCAGTGAAGCTGCAGGGGGTCAGGGACACAAAATATAAATTAAGATAGTATAAGCTGAACTGGAAGCAGTGCCTGCAGTTAAGGTCTTTTATTGGGCTCCAAATCAGTTGCCTATAATTTTAATTTAACCATTGAGTCAGAGGTTTTGTGTCCCAGAGCCTGTCTAGAGTTAAAATTTTAGACCAGTTTTTTCCCCTGTTCCCAGACAAGGGTGTTGCTGGTGAGGTGAGTGCATTTGGCTTCAGGTGGCCTGAAAAGCCATGTCTTCAAGAGGTTTCAGTTACCACTGCAGCAACTAAAGAGGTCTTGCTACTGCTGGGAAAGCTTGCACAGGCACAGTAAGGCAATTAAACCTTCAAATTCATAGATTTGACCACAAGAGTATTCCCACCAGTGCCATAGGTGTGAGGAAAACAAAATGCTGGGGCCATACATTACTCTCATCTGTTTTGAAGTTTTGAGCGAAGCGTTTGAAAATTAGCATACGGGAGGCTACTGACATGTTGGAAATGACACTGTTCCTGTGAGAACTCAAAGCTTAACCAAAACTAGAAAGCTTCAAAGTTAATCTTATTTGCCATAAAATTACGAAGGTCCTGAGTAAAGAGTGGAGGCAATCTGGGGAAGAAAGCATCAAGGACTCAGTGTCTTGAGTTAAGGGCTGCTCTCTGTGGCCCCTGAGTCACCTTCCATGGACTTCAGAGAAGTGGTGACCAAGACCTCAGGGCACAAAAAAAAATCTGTATGGGAATAGAGAAGAACAGGCAAAATAGCTGGGGAAAAAAATAAAAGGCAATCTACTATCAGAGTAGAAGAGATAGCTGTGGTTTGAGATAGAGCAAACAAAACAGAGAAGGTCTGGAACTAGAGGACAGCAGGTCAGGAGGGATGGCAGGGAATAGGTTGGAGGCAGAGCAGTGCCAGGGCAGCATTCTACAGAGTGATGAGAGGAGGAGGCAGAGCAGGAATGTGCAGCACAGGACGCTTCTGAAACTCTGAACCAGAGACAGCTGTGCTTAATTTCTTTATTCCTCTTCTGTACTGTTTTTCTCAGCCAGGCTGGAAAAAAAGAAAGCCTGTCATACCACACCATATGGGCCTATCCTGAGGGCCAGTCATCTGAAATCCATCACATAAGTGTGAGCTGAGCGAGTGACTGGGAGCTGCATTGCATGATTATGCCTTGTGAGGGTCTGCTATAACAGGCACTCAGAATATTAATGGATTTTACAATGGCTAGAGGACAAATGAGAATGCATTTATGTTGGCAGACCTTAGGAATAAGTCCAAACATATTGTATAACTGAATTTCTGCATATTCAGGTTGGTGCTTTCTGTTTTTGTTAGTTATTTTGTTAGGCATTTAAAACCCAACACTATTAGCAAGAAAGCTAAAAGAAAAGACATATTTAAAATTATCTGTAGGTGGAATGAACAAGGGCTCCCAATGTAGGAAGGAGTATGAGGTTCAAGGCAGTAACATGCTGCAGATAAATTTATTTTGCAAAGAAAACCTTCAGTCTACAATTTCACAACTTTTCCAAGTTTGACTCGCACTTTAGTATTGTGTTCCTGGATAATGGAGTAAGGGAATTATGCAAACTGGTGCATAGGCCATGAGGGTCATCCCATCACCTTTCTTACCAAAGTAGCCTGAGATTTTTAACAGCTGCAAACTCATATTCAGAGTCTACAGTTCTAAGCATTGCTGGGAAATGCTTCTCTTCTTCTGCAAAGTCATCATACAGTGTGAAGAGCAGTAGCTCCTGAGACAGAAACTGGGCGGTCTGCAAAACCAGGCATCTCATCTCCAGCCTGCTGGGTCTGGTTTTAGAAGTGACAACCTAAATGTTGGGGCTGACATAGAGTGGCTTCTGCAAAACATGACAAGACCCAAAGAGGCTGTCTAGTGTCACAAGGGACTACAGAGCAGAAAGTTATTTTTGGAACTATTCCTTCTTCTGCAGCATATAATTACTTTTCAATTCTTCAACTGCTTCCATAAGCAATTTCTCACCAGCACGGGGTTTGCACTGTCAAATAATATATTTTATCTACCTATTACAGTCCTATTTTTTTTGGGGGGGGGAGGGGGGTGGTTTAGAGCAGAGAACTGCAGAAGATCTCTTGAGCTAGCATAAGTTCTTATCTTATTATGGAACTCATTTTACTGACGGTTGAAAAGTGAAGACTACTTAGGATTTTGCATTTGGGGCACTCTGACATCTACAAACCAAAGACCCCAGAGAAAACAGCAATCAGAAAAATAATTCAGTACAAAACAAACAAAAAATGTACAAAACCATGAATATTTTTTCTCTCTTTAAAATTACCATTTGGATGTCTTTCATGCCCACAAGCAAAATTTAGGAATGCAGTCAAACATATGTGCACAGCTCCCATTCCCATTGAAGTTTGCAAAGAGTTTCCTATGCTTAGTGAAGGATAAATAATTTTCTGTGAGCATCTTAATGTTTATTTTCAGATGTGCTAGAATCTATATGACTTGTATGCACAGACATTACTGCATTTTATTGTCTTTCAAATGCAAGTTGATTTAGAGAATGAAAATGGTGACAAGTTCAGCAACAACAGCCTTATTTTGCATTCTTGTAACACAAAAACTACTGCTACAAGAACCAAATCACGAACTGAGGCTTTCATAAATTATGAGCTATGCCCTCTTAGCATTTGAAAAATAAATGAATAAGTAATATTTTAAAATGCATTTTCCTTACATTTCCAGTTATTTTCTTTTGGCTTTTTAAATCTATATTGCAGAATTAGCACCATGACCACTCCAGGCATGCTAGGAATCAGTATCACCCAATGTGGGTCCTGAGCATTGCTCTTTGGAACATGTTCTTACCATGGCAGTGGTTTAATGAGTGCTTAAGACATAAAAAACATCTTGAACATTTTATAGTACCATCATGCCATCTAGAGGTGGCATATCACTGAGGCTCCCACTTATCCTCATTTCCAGAACAAAGCAACCTTGTTAGGGGTACAGTGGGATGGAGGCCTTTAAAGACAGCCTTTCACTAGGATGAAGATAGTGCCATATGGCATGGACCCCATGCTGGGGAGTGTATCCGGTGATTCAGATCCTGTGGCAGGTAGCACTGGAAAGTAATCCTCCTGAAAGGTGTACCTTTGGGAGTGCTGCTTCTGCATAACTTCTGATTCCAACCCAATAATGCCAACAACTTTTTCACTTTTCATATTTCATAAAAAGCCACTCTTCTGAGCAGAAGTCAGCCTGCCCTGATGTATCTGATTAGGAACAAGGAAGAGCCCCCAGCCAGCCCTCAGTTGTACATACACCCTGTATAGGGTCAAAGAGAGGGAAAATGTTCTGGGAACCTCAGTGCCAAAACTCATAATAAAAAATTGGCAAATACGCTTGCAATTATGGAGAAAATGCCTAATTTCATTGAACTAACACACCTCTTCGGCTTCAGCTCCCATTACAGAGGGAGGCCAGGAGGGATGGAAAGCTTAGCAACATGAAATATATAGTTTTCAAGAAACTGTCCATCTGGGACATGGAGCATGGACTTTCTACATCCAAATAGTTCATGTCCCCAGCTGCAGTAGAGCTGTGGGCCCATCTGCTATAGTTTGTGTCTGGTACTGAGAAAGGGATGAACTCTGCCTGAGATCATCTGTAGGGCTCTTACCTCCCTGCACTTACCTTTGATCTCCCTTGCTTAGACTTTCATCCCAGTTAATGCCTAAGTTGATGACTGAGACACTAACAGTCTTTCTCCATCACCTAAGTTCTTCCTCTCATTAAACACACAGAAATTTAATATTTGAGACTACTTCAACAGATTTGGTTGCAATTAGGCCACAGGTTCCAGCACTATTAGCAGAGGACAAGAAATGCTTTTGCATGAGACTCATTAGGAAGTAAGTTAGGCATTCAAAAACCGATTGCTTATGCACAAAAGAAAAATAAGCAATAGACAATCTGTTGCTTTTCTACACAGCTCCACTAGAAACTGTGCTGCATCTGGCACTCCATATTCACCTGCCTATGAAGTCCTACATAGGAATAAACACTGTAAGGATCAATGTTGTTCAAGGCAGTAAGATGAGTCAAGTCCATTTCAAAACTGACAATATAAAACAGCCAGCCTTGCATTCACAGGATGCTCTCCATCTGTCTTGACCCCTTGATTTCCCAATACTCTTCCTACTTCCCTGGAGCAACAGATCTCTGAACAGGCACCAAGAATTTATCTTAGAATTAAAGGACTGCCAGATAATTCAGCCTGAAAACAGCCTCAGAATGTCTCTCATCCAACTTCCTGTTCAAGCAAGGATAAGGGTGAGATCAGAACAGTTTTCTTATAACATTATCTAGTAAGGACTTGAAAACTTGCAAAGACAGAGACTGAACAACCTATATGGTCAAACTCTTCCACAGCTCTGCTGTTCCTGTGAGAAACAAATTTCTCATTGTATCTGGTCTGGATCACCACTGTTCAGCTTACAGTGCTCCCACCATGCATCTCTGTGATGAGGCTGGCTCTATGTTTCCACAACCTCTGTGTTTGTACTGGGGGGATTTGGTCACTCATCTCCAGGTTGATCACTCATCATCCTTCAGTCTCTCCCCACAGGACAAGTGCTCCAGCCCTGACCACTCTGAGATCCCTCTGCAGAGCAATGTTCATATTCATTGATATCTATCTTCTACTGAGGCCCAAAAACTGGCTGTAATAATCCGGACGTTGTCTAATGAGTTTAGCTCATTAGCAAACCTCAGATCTTGCTCTAAATTTATTACATTTGTTAGCCTTTTTTACAAAATTTGCTTGTATTATCTCGTGACTTCTGCCTAAATGAAGAGCAGGAAATGTACATGTTTCATAAATGTTTGCAAACTCTCTCCTTAACAAGGAGAGCAAAAATAAAGAAGAAATGAAAGAACTACTGACAAGGAGGCTGTTGTTGGAAACTGGCAAGAGATATATGATTATATTCAGTTACGATTCTCAACTTCTTTTACCTTAAGGTGATTCTTGTCCCATTTTTAAGGATACAAGAAGAGTAAATTAAATAAGAATATTGCACAGTAAAACTACTGAGAAAAACAGAAATATCTTTCCCCTGTAGCCAAAAACTATCATTTTGTTTGCTTTATGCCTCCTATTACATATAAAACCTATGGCTGAATTTGTTTTACTGTCTACTGTTATATTCCTACATCTAAAAGTACAGAACAAGCAAACGTCAGCATTGAAAAATACAATGGAAAATGAATTCTCAACTCAGTGCTCTTGCAAAATAACATCAAAGGCATTCTGGAAACAAACCTAATCACTAGGAATATATCTCAAAAGTAGTAATTAGTACTGTAATTATCCTACAGGCTTGGCATCTTCCTTATATAAGTATTTAAGCTCCAAGAAAGCAGGTCAGCATGCCTTCAGTTGGCACTAACTAATAGATGAGATCGTAAGAACCAGCAAAAGCCCCCCAAAAATATCATGCTAACCACATCTGCTTTCACTTGGACAGTGTTACACGGGATGCTGATATTTTCACCAAGGTCCCAACACCATCTGTGTACATCATCCAGCAATTCCACCAATAAAATTCATAAGCTGTTTTGGAAGCAGGAGTTACTCCATTGCCAGTCATATCTCCAAACAAAAGCAGTCATTTCCCACTGTGCTTTGTGCTGCATTCAGAGCTCTTGGAGCACTAAGCACTCATCTTCCCTACAGTGAGAACAAGGCAAAGCCACCACGGGCCACACAAGTAGGCCCTCTGTTCATGCCATGGTAGGCATATAACCAGCATGCTGTGGCAGAGGATAATTGGACCACTGAAGTTACTTATCTGCAGCTGTGGCTCAACCTCTTTGAGACACACCAGTCTCTCCCAGCAGAAAAGTGTGTTAATGGGAATCAATGACTATAGCACCATATTTGCAGCCCAGCACAGTAAGGATAGATGGACTCTGATTTGGGTTTACCTGGAGCATGGAGATCAGTCATTCCTGTGGTACTGGGAGAATATCTGTCAGCAGGGCAGAGTGACCATGTTCTCAGTGCCCTTCCTCAGTCCATGACTGCCACAGTCTCAGAAGGTGGGGTAGGCATTGCCCTAGTATCCATATCCCATTCTGGTTTTCCTCTATAGACGCACACACTTGTGTCACTGAGCCAGCACCCAGTTAATTTTGTCTAGTGAAGATAATTTAAAATCTCCTTTTTGTCATATTCTTTCCCTAAAAAGAAAAAAACCTGATAAAACAATCAAATAAAACCAGCGTCAGATCTGATGCCATAACAGATCTGCCTTTTTCCAGTCTCTCAAACTTCCAGTCTTTTAGAACTGCAAAACCAAATGGTTTAGAGAAGTAACAGCAATAATAATTTTATCTCTACTGATATAACTAAGTATTGTGCTCCTATTTATAAATGTTTCCAAAACCTCTGGAAATCTGCTGTAAAATACTGTAGGTTGAAGTTATCTGCTTTGAAAAGAAAAGTTAAGGCTTTAATCTCTCTATTTTTTTTTCAGAATGATTAATTTACTTTATTTCAAGGTTATCAGATGCTTGCTCCCAATATGGAGTTAATTTTTCCAAAAACTAAGCACAAGACTGCTGAGTTTGTCTTGTTTCCTGAAAATCAGCCACTTACTTTAGGGAACACTGAGACCTCAAAATTGTCAGTAAAAACTGAGAAGGTTTTGGTATATTTTTATATATATAAATGAAAGAGATTATTCATATGTATATTAAATATTATATATTTATAAGGTAAATTATAAATTTATTAGAATGTGAATGCACACTTCTCAAGACAATTCATGGTCCTTTTGTTTCCATAACCATGGAAGCTCATTTAATTTCAGCTTTTAAAGGATAGGCAGTTACAGCATTCAGTTTCCCTTTCCATGAGCTAATGCTAAGCTTCTCAGCAAATGCCTACCTTGTGAGTGCATCTCGCACTCATTACCTACACCTGCAAAATACATCAACGTGACTGAAGGAAATGGCACCTTAACAGAAAACAGAGAAGAAAAGCAGCTACCCACTGTGATGTGCAAAAACAACCTGAGCATGATGTTCCTCGAGGATCTCTTTGAATGGAAATGTTATGATGACCACCATCAAAACAAAGACAATGTCATAAAACACGAATAGTGACAGGGTGTAGTAATATTTGGAGCAATAAAACTGGGTTTCTGAAAAAAGCCTAAAGAATGTACTAATACAATCAAGGAAAGAATTAGTGGGACTGGATTTCGTTCTAAGAAATCCCCCACTTTTTTGCTACAATGATGAACAATCAATTGTGGGAAAAAAAAATAATTAGTGTAGCCCTTACAAGGTGCAGCAAAGGATTTATAAAGGATAGTTTGCATTCATAGAGCAAGTAGGCTAATAAAAAACCCAGACCGCTTCCACACTCATCACCAAACTCTCTTTCCATCTAATGTGTGTGAATCTTTTAAACTCTGTTATTCCTCTCTCCATGCATGTCATTGACATTAACCATCACACAAAGAGAGTTGCTCGCACACAAGTCCAGTGGAAAAGCAGTCCAGGGACTCCCAGTCTTGTGATCCCTACTCGCTGCTGCTTGTCCTGGCCTGACTTGGTGCCCTGCACAAGAGGTCACTGTTGCACAGTACCGATTAAAGGCAAGTTCTTCTATTCCTCACAAAGCCAAAAAAAAAAAAAATGGTCATTAACAAGGCCCGTGGTACCTACACAATTTTGCGAAAGTGCCTACACTGAAGGTCTGCCCTGTACCACCTGCACCGCACATACTGAAGGCAGGACAGCAATAGAAGGGGTGTTCAGCCTCACGTCAGATCACACATTCACTAAGTTCATCTGTGCTTATAAGGTGAACTGAAGACGTACATGCTTATCACAATGTTGTCTCTTGAGACATGAGCATTTTCTTTGACTCATTCCTCATCTTCTGCATAGTTCCTCCTCCTCAGCCTTTATCACAAGCTCCATCCTCCAGTAAAAGGAGAGTTGATAGCGTGAGTCAAGTTAACTGCCAGGAGCTCTCTCACAAGTACTCAGAAAGGAATCAATATAAATACTGGTTTTGACTTCTCTGTCTATTGCTGATATGATAAAATGTTAAAGTCCAACTTTTATTTATTGAGAGCACTTTTCTAAGCTTATCTTTGTATTGTCTGTTGCTATGCATACAATAAACATAAATTATCAGTGCAAGTAGAGTAGTCCCCGAAAATGTCTTGCACTGAACTATTGCATTTTTCTCAAAGCACACCTTTTACTCCTTTCTCCTGTCTCATCTAAATCATAATCCTTTTATCTTTGCTAGCACAATGCTTTCGGTAAGAGTTATATCCAGAAAAATAACAAAATGTCTTTGCAGAGTGAAACAGTATGAGTGAAACAGTAATATCAGAGAATACAAAGTAGTGCAAAAGTGCTAAAGCCTGTTCATACTGGGACCAACTAAACTCATGAATAGTTCCCCCTGTGATGTGTCAGGTCTATCACTCTGCAACACTGACCCATGACTGAAACTCAGAAAAAGAGAACATCTTTGTGTGTTATGTGTGTCAAACATGAGGTCTGAGTGTTTGCGTGCGAAGTCAAAAGACAGAACTTTCCAGAATGATCCACCTTATCTCTGCAATTGTCTGATATTTTCCAAAGACCCTTTCATTTTGTCTGTTCTGCTTTGGAAACCTGCCCATACCTGTGCCCCTACAAAACGCAGAGACTGCCTCTTATAAGGCAAGCTCTTCTACAAGCAGCATGCATAGGGCACTGAGCTTCAGATGTATCCTCCATTCCTTGCAGTCACCAGCTAATTACTCCACTACAACTGCTCTCTGCTTGTTTTCCCTTTCACATTGGTCACACTGTTATGACTTCTTCCCCTTTTGATCTTTGTGCATAAGTCTGAGAACTGACCAAGAGTAAATAGACATCTGAGGTTTTTATTTTCTCCACAGAGGCTTACAATCTTTCCCTCAAAACTCCTGCATCTATACAAGAGTGATTTTTAACTTTGGGGTTTTTTCTTGGCTTTAGGCCCCCATATAGATGGAAGTGGAGGAGTAAGAGGAAAACCTTCATATCTGCAAGCTTAAGGCCAGGGCTTAAAACTTTTCTGGAATTTAGTATATTTCAAATACAATTTTGCACCCTGGCTTGTGCAGATGTGCTTCCCTGTCTTATAGTCAAAAGCACAAGAGGGTAGGCATTTCAAAATGAGTGTATCAATTTGCTTTGTCCTCAAGAACCTGGAGAACAGAGGTGGACTCCCAACAGTGAGATCAAGGGATGGCCATCACTAAGCACTGTGCCTTATTTTCTGCTAGGAAAACTAATGGAGGTCCCAGAGTGGTGGCTACACATTATACTCACAGAAAGGTGTTTCAAAAAAAAATATATAATCAGCATTGTTTCTGGTTCATAAGCAACCAGACAGCAGGGTTGTACTGTAAAGGGCCTGAGAGCTCACTCATGGTCTACAGGCCTCCAGAAACACAGGGTTTGACACATGTGCCCTGAACAGGCTTGCATTTACCAGGTACATGTGGTGAGAAAAATTTCCACATTCCATCAGACCTGTACTGCCTGTCTTGCACACACCTGTGTACCCCAACCTGAGGATGCCCATGTCCCAGCATATCCTCCAGGCTGAGCCACACCTGCTTCTGTAGCAGTCACAGCCCCAGGCTCAACTGCTGTAAAATAAAATCTAATCAGGACATTGGAGTCACCTCCTGCCAATCCTGTGGGGTTTAGTACTCATTGTAGGAATGTGCCCTCGCCACCAGGATGTATCCCAACCTACATGCTGATAATGACCAGTTCTCCACTTGAAGCTGGTTGCTGTAGGAAAAAAATGAAAAATGGATGCTGTATCAGTGGTGTACTGCCCTGTCTGTGGAAAAGGTGTGGGTGTTTATCTGTAGGGAGAAGCCCAGGCAAGACCGACATTGCACTGACCACACACACAATGGTGCGGCTCCTGGCTGGGCTGGGCAGGCTTCAACTCAGGGCTCCACAGCACCACAGTAACCTCTGTCTTCAGCAGCTTCATGCGGGTCCTCCTTGGAGCTCCTTATTTTTCAAGGGCTAATTTCCCAATACTTATCCAGAACAAACCTTATGCCAAGAACTACTGTGCAGTCAGAAAAGAGAGAGTTCTTAACATGGAAGGATGAAATTCCTGTTTTGGAGTGCTAGACTGCTGAAGGAGAGATATCACATGAGTAGGTGAATTGGCTGTTTTTCCTTTGATATGACATAAATAAAATTAACAAGCAGTTTCTTTGTTCATTCCAAAGACATCTTTTATTTCAGATTTACTACAATGTCAGTACAGAGACAAATTTTGTTATGATGTTCTCCAGTATAAGGTTGAATAATTGAATTGTCAGCCAAGAAACTAGTTGAGATCTTTAAAAAATATTTATAACTAACACAGAAGCATTGTCGTGTTTTCAGCACTCATTTGTTCCCTCTTTAAGGCTTTCAGATCATTCAAATTGAGACAGACATTATTTTAAAGGATGTTTCTAATATGTTATTATATTATCTTTACAGAAACTAAACATTCTTCAGTCCAGACAAGGTTGTTAGCTTTTGGAACCACAGATATTTATGTATTATGCATTCCTATCAATCACAGCAGTGGTATCTGCATTTTTCTTTTTCAAAAGAAAACAGGTACACACATGTCATTTATTATTCTCTTGTCTTTTGATAATGCTTCTCACATACAGGAACTGCTACTTTTATATCTTAACAACTAGTAGTATTAAGTATTAAAGACCACTCTGCCTTGTCTCGGCTAGAAATTAGAGCCAAATCAGAATCCTAGAAAATAAGGTACTGTAGCAGCTTCCTTGAATACAGAATTGCAAACACAAATCCGAAGCCAGGTGGAGATGGAGCTTTGAAAAGTTTACCAAGAGATTTGGTAAAGTACTGCTGATTGCAACAGCACACAGCAGGACATAGCAGTGCAGGAGACCTTCTCCAATTATGCAGTCATTATATGAATCATTATATTTGGTGTTGCAATAGCTCCTTAGTCCTACCTTCATCCTGGAGGTTGTGCCTCCGCTGTACAGTGCTCCTCTGTGGAGAAAGGATGATGGTGACGTGCCTCTCCACATGCAGACCTCAGGAGAAATCAAAGGCAGATCCACACCATCAGAGCAGCCCTGGTGGTGCCATGCCCTTGTGCACATCCAGCCACCACCCTGTGCCCCTGTGCCCTGCCACGCAGTGGGGCCACGCACCTGCCGCATGCTCGCCAGGAAGCCCCACCAGCTGCAAGGAGTTCTTTGGAGCTGCTGGGAGTGCTCCACAAACAGCCTTAATTAGTGACAGCACCGCTGATAATCAATAATGACAGCTTAAGTAATATCCAGCTGTAACGGTGCAATAAATGGAAATCAAATCTTTCATATTATGTCAGTTATGCTGTAACTGATAAGAGTCTCTTAAGTCATCAGAGTGGCATTTTAAATACATTACTGAGACTTTAAACATTATTTGATGTGGGCTTTATCTTCCAACACGGCATATTCTCAAATCTTTGCACTACTTGCAAAAGTGCTTCCAAACCTGCTTACTATCAACACCAGCAGCACTACCTAAGTCAGTAGTAAAGAGAAGGCTCAATAGCAGCATCAAGTACAGCAGGCTGTGGGATTGGGCAAACAGGACAATTAGCAGCAGCCTTCGAGCAAAGAGTTCCAGGAGGGATAATAAAATAGCATAAGCAAAAAGGAAATAATCTACAGTTTAAAAAGTCAGTGAACAATTGTCACACCTCTTAAAATAAATAATAAGTCTTTTCTTTCAGATTAATTAGTCATGATGCTTTCTATTGAATTTTCTCATTGAAAATCTCTGGTTTACACCTAAACACATTATATAATAAAATCTTTTCTATATTGACCACATTCTTTTTCTCAAAGAGCAGGTTTTGTTGCTCCTGAGTAGATAAGAGATGTGGTTTTACCCCTAGACAGCGAAATGGAAATATCAGAATAATCCTTCTTAATGCATTTTTTCTGCTTTAGCTGTGTAATCGTTTCCAAAAATATCTGTGTGACCAGGGATCCAAGTGAGCTCAACAACAACTCCAATCGATTTCTGTTGTTCGCACAGCTGTATGACTTAAGAATATATCCTTTATCCTTCTTTGAATTGCTAACAGAGTCCCAGCAAAATCCTGTAGGATTTTATCTGTTGGTGTGAAACTGACTTCTGATTAATATTAACCTGCCAGTTTAAAGCTGGGATAATACAATTACCTAGAGCTAGGTCTTGAAACCCTACTTACACTCATGAATACAAAAAAAAATCAGGAAACAGTAACTCCCAGGGGATTAAAAAAAATAAAAAACAACCAGTGTGATAAGTAGACACATATATTAGTGTTTCCAAATTACACAGCTGAAGTCAATGGTAACTTTTATGGGAGCCTCTAGAAAATTGCATCCTTGGCCAGAATTAAAAGATAAGTATCCATCCAGTACATTATTAGTGTTAAGCTACTTTTATGCAAATTCTTTTTAGCATTTTCTTTCCACATAACAGATTTTACATGAATGTGGCTTGATTGACTGCAATATGCTGTATAACTGAGAAATTACTATCAGTTCTTAGACAATACAAACTAACCCAGAACACAGGAACCCAACTCCTCCAGGAGTCTTCATTTTTGGGTCCCACTTTGTAAGGCTGATGAGACTCTTGCTCAAGACATCCTTCCTTGGTTCCAGAGGGCAGAGGTGTACAGCCTAACAAGCAGGGCATTGCTGTTGCTAGTAGGAGCCCACAAACTTTGTACCATGCCTGGAAAGTCTTAGGAGCTAAGACATGGCAGGATGAGTTGTTTGTATTATCTTGGGCTGCCTGAATCTTTCTTTTACTAGGTGAGCTGTAACAGGAATTTTTTAGTTGCCAGTTGAGTATTACCTAATTTGTTTAAGTTTTAGCTTAGCTTTGTAGGTTTCATTGTAACACTTCTTTGATTTCTGTATATAATAGACAGTAGAAGAGCAGTAGCTACTTTATGCTGAGCAGCTATAACCTGGGATAAAACTAGGGTAGAGGATTATACAAGTAACAGATTATAGGAGGGATTCTGTAAGTGTGGAGACAGAATGAAACCAGGCATTCCTGGGCTATAAAGAAATCATTAATGATCTATTACTGGTCATTAAGCCCTTGAGAGGCCAATAAAACTGGCTTTAAAGATAACAAAGAAGAAATATTTAACATGAGTAATTAAAACATACTATATATAGTATATTTAGATATAAAATGGAATTGTGGACCAATGAAGAAAGAGTAACGTGTAGTACGTGCTAAGAAACCTATAAAAATAGCCCCACACTGATCCTGGAGCGAGATGGAAGAAATCCTCAGCAGCACCCTACTTCTTCCAGTGAAGAACTTGGGACACTAACGACTCACCATAAACCTCTCCCTTGTTTCTTGAGGACCAGCAGAAGGGTGAGCATAACACTGGAGAAAGGGGCAGAGCTGAGCAAATTGGTTTGTGCGAGTATCAATTGCATCATGACTGGGAGTGAGCTACAATAATTGGAAAATTGTTGGTTTTCTCAAAATGGGACTAATAAAAATGCTTTGATTAGACTGCTAATACCTTAATTAATTCTTGCATTGATATGCAAGATTTCATTTTTCAACCCATATAAATTTCATGGTATGGGGTTTTTTTTGCATTTTGTACCCATAAATTTTAGTTGTAATTGCGGATGCAATGCAAAAATAGATTAAGAAAGTTGTTATTCCCTGGAGCACAAGGTCTACATGATGACAAAAATTACGGAGTGCATGAGACAGAAGCTGAAGTATGACTCAGTACTAAACCAAGCATATTATCTACAAGAGACAGAGATTTCAGACAGACAGTACAATTGTGCCTATTGATTGGAAGAATAAATAAAGTCTTTTTGGTTTAGAGAGGGTGAATACTTTTTATTCTGACAACTCTGTTTTCCCATTAGTAGCTTCCCAAGGCATTGCCATCAAATTGTTGACAGAAATGTGGTTTTGTAAGTATTAATTTCTAGAGGGGGTGGCTCAGTCCCTTAGGCCATAATTTTTGTCACAATAGAAGCAGCTTTTTACATTGCTAAAATTAGTCTTTCAGTTGACTTTGCTAGAAGAAATATGACAAATGCTTCTGAAAATTCTTATTAAGCAGATTTCATGGAGATATTTATTGCAATTTCTTGACATTCTTTAAAAAATGCAAAACACAGAGTATCTCTCTGAAGTGTATGACACTTTTAAATAACAGCTCACAGAAATAACAGGATGTAGATGAGAATGGTCAAGAAGACAATAGCTTTTCTGTATTACCTGTCAGTGTTTCCAGTACCGTTGCTATCATCTAATACAGTCTACCCGAATCTTCTGCCTGTTTGCTTTTTGATTTTTCTAAATAGCAAAGTAGACTGCGGGAATGACAGACAGAAGACTCAATAAAACCAGGTAGAAATTGTTCCATTGTTCATATAAAGTCTTTCAGGGCTGCTGTCAGCATATTTTTGTCCATATTCACCTAGCTGTGAAAAACTATTTGTGAAACCTGGAAGTCCATATGTGTACTTGTTCTGGGAGACAAGTACAGATGTGGAGTTAGCTGTAAACACTACCTTCACAAAACGTCATCCTTATGTGGCTGGGTAGTGTCTGACACAAACCAGACAAAATCTCACTGCTCGTAATAAGAATACTTTAAAAGAAGTTGAAGGGACAGGGAGTCTAGAAGAAAGAGAAGAGGAACAGAGAGGGTGTTGTCAGTGCTCTGAGGGCAGTTAGAGGAAAGTGTGAAGGAAAGAGACTTTGAGAATACAACATTTGTTGCACTATGATCAAAAGCAAAACTTTTTGGAAGGATAATGTCAGTTCACAAAAGCTCACAATCATTTCTGAGGATCTCAAAATCATCCTTTCCAGTGAAACATCTCTTACCCAGTGAAACCAGCACCTTGCATTGTTCAAATACCTTCCTGTTTTGTCTTCTGCTTGGTGGTCAAACATAGCAATGATGGCCAGTAATATCATAAGCACTTGAAAGCCTGAATAAAACTACTGAGGAGTCTAAAAGATCTGATAGCACTACAGACATTCAAGTCCTGTATGTCATTGCCAGGCTGGGACCAGAAGTCATTTACTCACTTAAGTAGCCTATTCATGTCCCCTACTTATTGCTCTCTGTCATAGTGCAGTACAAATTCTTTTTCTCTGATTAATTATAATAACATAAATGCATCACTGGAAAAGAAGTTCTACACTTCTTAGGGAAGCATAGCTACAAAGATATCAAAATTAGTTCTCCAAGGCTAAATGTTAACTTTTATTTCTGTCTCTATCTGCTGGCTCTTGCTCACATTATAATGAAGTTCCTTTTTTCAAAAGGAAAACAAAGGAGAAACAAAAATATATACTGTATGTCAACTAGCCTAGAAGAAAAATGATGCTTTGCAAGCTCTTCCTGTGCTGGATACCAAGAAATATCTACTAAGATGTCTGTTCAGAAAATTTATTGTTACAAGGTGTCAGGAAGGATTAAAGCAGGACACAAATACCATGCACATGCAGTCAGAACTAGTCAGATGGGAGACTGACCAGAGCTCAGAGGAAGAGATTTTAACTAATATGGTAGTTCACTGGAATAAGTGGAAAGCATGGATATGAAGAGGTAGTATGGCTCAACTGATACGTAGGAATTCCTTCAGTAGCTGTGACTTGGTCATATGTTTGAGTATTTTTGCAGTAGGGGCGATTCTGTCAGCTGTTGAACTCAGTAAAAAGTCTGGCTATGCCAGTGGTGTGATCATCTAGCTGCTGGAGTGAGTTGCACAAAATGCATTTGGGGCTTTTGTATTCTTTTTGGGTCCATAAAATTGACTGGTTGATCTTTCTTCATTTGCTGCTAATATTAGGGTTTATATTTCTCCTTGTAGCTCATTATTTAATTAGCTAGACAGTAGCTGTAATGACACTACATAAATAGGATACAATAGTCTGGTATGGTTATGGGCAGAAGTTCTATATCTTATTTTCTCTCCCACAAACAGTTCTAAATTTCCAAATACGGTTGCATCCCAAATGTGGGGAAAGGATACAATGGGTTAGGGGTTTTTTGTAAGTGAAACTTAGAAAATAGTTTCAGTTGAAAGGTCTACAACATTTTTCAGGTTTATAAACATCCAGAAGATGTATTCATCTTTCCAGAATTCATCAAATATCTCTCATTAACCTACTCTAAATATGACAGGTCAGCATCATGGAATGGAAGGAACTTCAGCTAGAAGTACAAAGCACAAACAATATCATCCCCAACTTACAAGTGTTGTAAATTCTTCTAAGAAAAAGCACTAGATGTAATGGAATGACTTATTGGACACACATGTCTTGTAGACCAGCAGGATGTATTCAACACAGCCTAGGCAGGTTTCAGTTCAAAGGCATTATGATCTGTAAATAAATATTTCTTAAATTCACCTTTTTTTTCCTAGCCTTATTTTGAAATTGTATTAGACATTAACATGCAAATATAACACCCATTTCTGTGAGCTTCAGACTATGGTGTTTCCAGTTGTTGAGGACACTTAACAGAAACAAAGCACTCCCAGTATGACACCATTACTTTTGTACAATGTCCATACCTCCCCACAGCCCAAGGAAAAGTACACCTTTCCAAATACAAAATAGATAAGTCAGAAGCTCAGAATCTAGGCTTTGTTTTGGGCCATTGACTGAAATATTTCTGTGTCCTTTACTTTATATTTTTGTTTTCACTCTACCTGAATTTCTTTATAGAATACTTCAGTAGTGAGTATTTTGCCTTCCATCTCACACCAAATCACAGTATTGTTTATCTGTGAAATTCTAGGCAGTTAAAATCCTGCACATTTCTCTGTATCAGCAATAACCATCTTGGGGGATATTTTGGCCACCTCGTAGACACTGTCATAAGCAGAGTGATCAAACTAAGTGATCAATAGTGTCCCTTTGTTGTGCTTTAAGGAAATACAAATTAGAAACAAAGCAACAAGCTTGAATGCAACAGGAATCCAGAGCAACCTTCACAAATGCACACACAAGAACTATCTCTGGTCACAGGGTAACTATCTGCTGAAACAGCAAGAAAGGCTGATCTGAATGGCATTATCGTCTCAGGAATGGAAGTGTCACTCTGTGAATACATGCTAAACACCAGATGAACAAAATTACCTTTATTTAGCATAAAAAATCATCATATTTTAGCTGCATGTGTCTTCAGCATCTTTAACCTCCACTTAAAAAAACAAAATGGCAGGTAGCCAAAAAGTAGAAAATAACACTGTGAATGTAAGAGCTTATACAGTTATGTTTTCCCATCTCCTACTGACACTGTTACAAGTAAGAGATCCCTCTAAAGTCATCTTTACTGATCTTCACATGTGCATTAAAAAATAATGAGACACAATGAGAACCTGAGACATCTCACACATATTTGAGTGTAGTTTCTTTGAAAATATTAAATTTAGAAGAGTGAATCCAAGAGAGAATTTGGCTTTGGCCATGCCAGGAACAGCAAATGGAAAGATGTTCCAGCCATTATTTCCTTTCAGCCTCCCATGTGTCACTCTCACTTCTGACAAGAAAAATTATTCCCTTTCTCATGTTCCTCCCTTCTCAAACATTTTCTGAGAAGAGGATCAAAATGAATCTTGGACAGGTTGGATGAGCTTAGTGATTTATGTAGAAAGAAAGAAGTTAGAAATGACTGTGTTCTCTGAAAACTCACCTGTTCGCTAGCTTTGAATATCGGACAATGCAACAACTCATCACTGTATGCATGGTTTTGGCTTGTGTTTTCACTTGCTGAGCACATTATGAAATGCTGTTTATCTTGGTCTGCAACTTTAAGCAACCTGTGTTGCTCACCTGTTCAGTGCTTCCTCACAGTCTTTACACATAAATCACTTTGCAAGAAAGAAAACTAAAAGCTGTCCAAAGTTCTGGAGCTTATGCCCAGTAATGGTCTGGATATTCCCACCCTGTATAAATTGACATCAAATGCCATCAACAGCTTCAGACTGAGCACATGAAGAAAGAGAAACCTCACAGGAAATAGTGTCAATCAAAGTTCAAGAAAGTTTGTTGACTTTATTTGGAAGGAAAATATGATCTAATTTGCCTCCTAAACAATCTTTTTTTTTTTAATCATATTTCAACGAGTTATGCTGAATTGTTTCTAACCAATGATGATGCCATTGTACGGGAAATCCATGGATTTAGCAGTGATATCTATATCTGTGATTTTATAAAGGATGATTTTGTTTCCTGGTTCTGGGAAAGTTGATGTCAAGTCAGTTACCCCTGAACACTAAGGACCCAGTACTTTCACTCACAAGAAACTATGCTTTGTGCAGAAATGCCATGATAGGGGTGAAGAATATAGGACAAGGCTTATGTTTAAATCATGCTATTGCATGCCCTACTTTCAGGTAGAAATCCATCTTAATCTGGCATCACTGAGATTTGGGTTAACTAGTGTGCTTGATGGTGGTTTGTCATCTTGAATGCATAAATCCTCAAAGACGTGGTGATTTCCATACTGAATACCTGTGCAAACTTGGACCTCAGAATAAACCCCCAGCACAAGATCTGGTTTATTATGCCCTCCAGCCATGAAGGTGCACATAACAAAGACAAGCTTTACAATACTATAGCCAGAACTTTTGTTTCAGATGCTAAAACTTCAAGATACCTTCCCATGACTACACCTTTCCTGCTAAGGAAAACATAAAAACAAGTATATTGCAAACAGTAATATAACCGAGGGATACAGATGTTTACAAGTAGCCTTGAGGCTGCATTTATCAGTAAATTTCCATCAGCCTTTGAGGTGCCCTGCGGTGTCCCTGTGGGCATGCTAATTCCCCTAGGGTACCAGGACTGCTTCTCTCATGGGCAGCCATCCTAGCTGTGCTGGGTCTCCCTAGTCTCAGTGTGAGTCTGCTGTCTGATGGAGATGTTTGCAGCACAAAGTGACAGGCTTTATGCCTCCTCTTCTCTTTCCCTTACATTTTTTTAGAAGGTTGTCATCTCTTCCTCTACAGTAACTATGAGCCTGGGGAAACAACCTCCTACAAACAACATGCAGCTTTGTAACATCATTGCTCTTTTTTAAAAACCCCTACAAGAAGGAGCACAGGCAAGTGATAGGAGACAACAAAAGACAAGAGACAACAAATGAAGCAAACAAAAAGGAAGGGTGAAGTGTGAGAAATGAGAGCTTAAAAATGTATGACAAGGACCCCAGAGATGGACACAGAGCAGAGAACACCCCTCACAGCAGGATGCTGGGGGTTGTCAGGGTGGTTTGCCATCTAAGAGTGGTAGGCAAGATCCATGGTTTCAACATCCCCTCTCTTGTGCTCCACCTTTCTGGTGGCAGTGATGGACAGAGTGGCCAGAGACAAGAGAACAACAGTGAGCAGATCATATAATATACTGGACTTTTTAACAGGTGAGACAAAAATGGAGAGGTGAGAGAAGGAGAGGATCCAGAAGCTGTGACAAGTTCTTGGTGAGACAGAGGAGGGACTGCAGGGAACTGCCACCTGCACATTCAGGTGGAGACTGTGCAGAAGGGGTGCCAAAGAGTTCCTGTTTCTTGATGGCTTCAGGGGCCCTTGTTGCTTCCCATCCCAGGTCTGGACAAGGTCCTGGGAGAAGACCAGCAGCCCAGAAAAGTCTCCCAAAGGCAGATTACTGCAGAGGTCAGTAGAGGGTTGTCACAGAAAAGCCCTTGGTGCTGATGGAGGAAAGAGCACATCAGCACTCCCCATGTCAGACTTCCTGCTCCAGGGAGAGTGTCTCCAGGGCCTAAAGGAGTGGGGTCTGGAACCAACTGTGTGTGCAGACCAGCATTCTGTCCTTCATTCTCCAGGGCCAGGAGGACCCAAGCTCCAGCCCTTGACCTGTGCAATCCTGCCAGAAGCAGCCCCACACACCCAGGCCTGGGGTTCATTCTGTGCTGAGGCTGGTGTTCCTGCCACAGCATCCCATAGCCCTGAAGCACCAGCAGCTCCCAGGACCCCAGATGACATACACGTGGATGCAAGTCACCTGCCTCTGTACTTCTGCATGGCATTTTAATTTCTTTGTCCATTGCTTTTTGGGCTGAGCAAGAGGCAATGGGCAGAACCTCTGTATAAGCAGAATTCCCAGCTTAGGCCCATGTTTGTGGAACAGTTGCCTATTGTCAGGTCTACTAGGTCAACAAAAATGCACTACACACACATGACAGTCTTCTGGACTCTTCTTGTCAGGAGCCAATGGTAATAGACAATAAGACTATCTCAGGAAAACAAGGATAATGGTTTGGATCACAAACACTCAGAAAGCACAAATAATCACATCCTCTCATGATCCAGGTTTTTTCCTGTTTTTCAGTGAACACTGTTACTAGATACAGCTATCATCTTCACATAGGATACAGCTTATTTTCTTTCTAAACAGAGTTGCTCAGCTGGTACTCATGTACAAGAGGTCCCTGGCCTTTTCCTTATCCATTTGCATCTAGAAATTATTGGCACATATTCTTTGGAAGATCTTCCTCTGCAGTGCTTTCAAGTTCACTACTCTCATATTTTCAAGCTGAATTTAATGTTGCATTCATGATATGAATTGTTTTCTGAAGCATCTCAGCGCCAGTAACACTTTTTGGAATAAGAGTGATGAACAAATACCTCTCTGAACTTCATTCCAATGTCAAACTCTCTAGAAATCCAGCTTACAATTTCAAGGATATATTGAAGCTGCAAGTCACATTCTCTAACTGAAAATAATGAAAAAATAGCCATTGGCCAGTCTCTGTTTGGTAATTCCTTATGATTTATAATCAGTTTCAAATAGCACTGGTCTTCAGTAAATAAAAATATATGGTTTTGTTTATTTCCATGACTAAGATTAAATCTTTTTTTTCCCCCTGTGAGTACACCTAAGTTTTGTTAACTCATAAACTACTACAAGCATTTTTGCTTATTTTCCATACTGCTTAAAAGGACTACATCAACATATGCCCTGAAATCCTCCATGGATGATTTACTTTATGGTCTGAAATGTCTAATTAATTCCTTCTGTTTCTCATTTTTTTCAATAATTACATGTGAGATGCTTATGACAGCATTCTCAAGAAGCCACATCAGGTACATATTTCTCTTTACAATTCAACACTCAAATACTGTTGGAGAGCACATATTGCTGAATATTTTTCGGCCATCTACTTGGGTTTGTTGTAGCTTTTTTCACATGTTATTATTTGTGTTACATGGTATTGACAGTGCTGTTTGTTCAGCCTCAGCCCAGAAGCACGCTTTCTTTCCATGGCTGCTCTGAGCCAGTATTTTTCATCAAATCTAAATGTCATCTGTATAAACCTTACCAACCTGAAAGGCATGAAAAATATATCACATTTTACCTCAGGTGCCAAACACAGCCTAAATAGACATCTGAAAAAACACTGGAGCTCACAAAGGTTTCAGAAAGTTCAAAAAATCCCCCTTTATTTTTGCTAATATGAACACCTGCCAGGAGCCCCATCTGGTATTAGGGACAGAGGTAGTTGTCACTGGCCACACCTCCCCTCAGTAGTATAACAGAACCATTTTGTTTCTTCAGGTCTATTGATGGACAAACAAGGAGTTTCAGTCATCTTTTTTGTAACTACAAGAACTATTCTGTCTGTTCTTCCAGTCATTCCAGAGCAATGAGCATATCCAGATCCTTTTTTAGCATGCCTTTTCAATGTGAAGAGATCCCATAGCTGTGGGAATTGTTGGACAATTCAATACTTTCCTGCATTTTTTTAGTATTCATGAGGTATTGATCCACTGAGAAATGGCTTCAAATTATTTTCAGCTTTTTTTGCTCATGTTCTTACACATGATCTAAATTCTTAGATCACCCTGATGCACTAAATTGCATAGTACTTGCCCTTTTTTCCATCTATTATGAATTAGCACATTTATTTCTGATATATCTTCTGTAGACTTAGCCTTATGGCTTTAACCTCTGCAAATAAACTATCTTCCATTCCCTTTCATTTAAGTATAATAACACAACTTTTGGCAGCATCTTAGTTTATGTATCACCTGCAAATGAATGCTATTCTGTTTATGCTCAGACAGATCCACTGCCTCAGTGCCCTTTGCTCCTGTAAGACATTCTGAGCCAAGTCATACGCTTTGCACAATCCATGTGCACCTTGCTGAATCTTCTAAGCTGTTCCAAAGTGATATCACCTTTTTCAGTTCCTGGATCTATTCTAGTCATTCAGGCATCACATTGGCTTGTGCTCTTTGTGACAGTGTAGAAGTGACACAGACTGTTCCTGTTCTAAGTCTGAAAACCATGACCTGATCTCTTCTCTAGAACTCAAGCTCTCAAATACACTTTCTTCAGCCCCAGTGCAGTCACAGTTTGTTTTGAAAACTTCTTGCCCTTTCTTTTTGTTTTTAGAAAATACCTCTATGTTTTATGTTTTCTATGAGTTTTACTTCTTAGTGTGTTGTCCTAATTAGTTTCCAGTAAGTCTCTTAAAGGGAAGATTGTGTTTTACTTTTTTTCCTCTTAAGTGGCAGGCATTGATTGCAAGTCTAGAGTGCCACATTATTTAAATCCCCTTCAATTCACTTTTCAAATTTATAAAATATCAATGCTAGTAGAACTGTATCAGACCCTTTCTCTTATCTAGACTATGATCCAGTCCAATGATTGCTTGATGCTCAACTCATCGGTTTTGACTTATGTCCCGTTACAAACAGACATGTAACATCAAAAAATTTGCATCCTCAAAGCAGGCTATCCCTTAAAGACTCATTTCTCAATACATATCCATGGCAGACTCTGGCTCCACAGAATAGCTGTGGCTACCAAGAATATCTGGAGAATCTCAGAGTTCAGGTACTTTCAACCGTCCCCATGCCAAATTCCATTCATTCCACCGTGACATTCTTACTGTCCCTACCCACAGGCAGAACGGCACAGGAGAGCCATGACACTTCCAGGCAAACATTTGCTGTTGTGCTTCTACAACATTCTTGGCTTCTGCAATTTTTGGGTTAGTCTTCCAAGAGTAGGGAAAGGCAGCCAAGCCTTAAGTCTGGCCAGCAGCCAAGGAGCAAGTCAGTGCCAGTATGGCAATAGCAACCACAGCTTCACCTCAGCTGTAAATACAAGGGCTGGGACTTTCCCTGAGACTTTGACAGGAACTTCTTTTAACTCGTGCAGGAAGAAAAGGCTTGCAACATCCCCTCATCAATTCCTCCCCTGTGCACTCACCCTGGCTTCCATTGGATAAATACCAGATGGACTGTCGTGGTTTCTGCACTCTGCTCCAGGCAATAAGACCTCTCTGCAGCTCCTGAAGTCTCTCTTTGTCCAGCACATACAGCATCCCACTGGCTGAGAAAGCACTGCCTTGCTTAGGGTGACTGCATCAAATTGAGTGCGCAGGTGAGTTTTACACAGATGAGACACAGGTTTCTCTCATTTTTGCAGGTGGGAACAGGGAACAAAATGGCTAAACTGTCACTCTGAGAAGTTTGAGTGGGCTTGAACTTTAATTTTTAAGTCTCCTGAGGAAATTTTATCCCAGTGTTTCTCCCTGCTAGACAAAATCCACAGAGCCGGGTCATGTCTGCTGGTGTTTTATTGACATTATATAACCTATTTGCAACTAAGAGCTCATGTAAGGAAACACTGAGACATAGGAAACTATTTTTATCTGTAAAGTTAGGACAAACCAGAACTTCAGATTTCTCAATTAGTATTCAGAGAGCTTATATAGCAGATAACAAGTTTATTTAATCTTCCAGAGGTGTTTGCCATAGTTAAAGAATTGAAGAAAACTTATACAAATAAGGGCTGGTCAGTGGGCTTTAAATGATGGATCTAGAAAGTAGATTTTCTTTTCAGAGCCCAAATATTGGTTTGAATTTCAGTAGCAAGGGCAGGGTGTTGATTTGACCCAAATTATAATTTATCACTAATAAAAGCTGGAACTAATGATTCTTTTCACTTCTGGATGCATATATGGATTTCAAGTTTCCTCTTCCAATTCAAGCAGCATACCAATTTTAATTCTTTTTAATATTTTATAAGTAAGGGGCTTCAATGCTGCAGAAAGAAATGGATTTTTTTCCTTAAATATTGTCTTTTACAAGCTCACATTATTAATTCAGAGAACATTTGCAGCTGTCAGAACTGTTCTTCAGCTTTGACACAGGAAAATTTCATACCTCCTCTAAATCTGCAACACAGACAAAAAGCCAATTTTTTCAAGTCTGTTGAGACTTCATAAAATGATGCAATTAGTGGAAGATGTAAATTCTTTTTTAGATGTGGCTTTTCTGAAGCTCCTAGATTTGTTAATAGCAATGATTTAGACTAGAATGAAGTAGCACTGTAACTACATACCTAAATATTGCAATGGCCATTGAGAAATCAAGCATCCCTGTACTTTCTTCCTCCATATTGGAATATTCTTATGCAAATATATTAAGCACTTTTCATATTTCTACAATTTTAGGCAGATGGCATGTTTTTAAATTACTTCTATTAGTTACAGGCAGAAATGATAACCAGATAAGGGGTTCACATTGCATTGAGAAATTATTAACAAAGTCTGTAACCTACATTAGTGTTTTAATTCCAAGCAGAAGCTCATTTGGGAATGGTTTTGCTGCCCTCCTCCACATACCATGCCATGTTTCACATCACAGAGCAGCTGGAGACATGCAGTCGTGGCTGCTCAGGGGTGAAACAAAATAATAAAACAATCTCACAGCTAATTGCAATTAAGACCAGACCAGAGCTAGTCCAAAGCAAAAACTCCATTAGCATGGGCATTTGGTACTCAGGTTCCTCCTTACAAACCCAGTCCCTCAAAAATACAGACAGCAACTGAGGCTTTCAGGGAGGATAATTAAAATCTACATGTCTTAAAGCCTCTTTCCTGCTTCCCAGGCAATTTTTATTAAAAACTGTTTGTTTGGTAACTTCAAGATTTGAGCCAACCATTTATCCCGTTCTGATTTTAGTTGCTGTGCTAGCAGAGTAGAACTGCAACATGTTCAACATTTTTTTTTGTGGGATATTTTAGATATGTTGGCATTTTGACTTCATTTTTATTCTATTTAGATTTTAATGTATATTGACTTTCGGCTTTGAAAGCTGGTTTTGTGAAGAAAAGGTAGGTGCAGGTATTTAAATGTCACATTTACATGCTTATTGCAGTCAAGATGTGGGGGTCTTTTTGTCCCTACATGCTCTAAAGTAGAAAACTGGGGTGTATTTTTCCTCTTTTGATGTCACTGTTTAGAACCACATACTCTCTGCTTTTTCAAAATTTCTCCAACATGCACTCCCTTTAGTGAGAGCACTGCCAATAAAATAGTCAGTAAATTCACTTACTTGTTGTTGTAGGCAGGGCTGTTAGAAACGGGTGCACTCTCAAATGTCCCCATGAGCCCTCCCTGGGCTGCCGGTGACAGCTCTCTCCTACCTGCTGCGGTGGTTTGGGAAGGGTGCTCAGGGCGTGATGGGCAGTGGGTGGCAGCTCAGGTAAGCACTGATTATATTGAGGAGGATTGGGAATAACTGCTAGCAAAAGCATGAATTAGAGGACTGACAAAGCTTCTTCCCAGTTTAATAGTGACTACTGAGTACAGCCCTGGACATACATTTGCAAAGGTGTTTTAAAGTGCCTTTTTTTTAACTTTACTAAATTGTTGACGTGACCTCTTTGCTGTTGGGATTACCAGAGAAATACTCTAACTTCTGTAGCGGCAGTATACTGGAGACACAGGTTCAGGCTGCCTGGCTTGGGACTGCTCTTCTGCTGCTTGTCTGAGGTGCCTAGTGTGTTACATTGACAGAGCAACACACGTCACCCTGGGTCAGGAGAAAGGTTGGGTCTCACCTTGCACTAGGAGATTCAGTTCCCATGACTTGCTTAGGAAAACAGGAGGTTAAGATAAAATCAGGTGTGAGGACAGGTTCTTACTTCTGAATGATTCTGCATGATTTTCGTACATGTGCTTTTCCAAGTGGAACAGGACAAATCATAATGTGCAGAAAAACTATTTTAATAAACAGCATGTTATCCCTACAAAATAAGAATATGAGTAAATTTCAGTTGAATCCTACAACCTGAACTACACCAGAGCTTCATGTAACTTGGCACTTCAAAGGTTCTTAATTATAATAATTTGCTACAAACTACTTGATCAATAGTGAAATGGCTCAGCCATCCAGTTCAGGTAAGTTACCCTTGAGGAGTTACACCTCAGCATCTGAGGTGGGATCAAAGTGTTTTACTGCTGCCTGTAACCAATCCTTTAGTGATACCAACTATATGAGCAAGTTTCTGGAGGCATCTAAATAAACAAGCCTTAAGAGCTAAGAAATGTAGTGGAGAGGTTGATTGCCAAAGAGCAAAACACTTTCTGCCATCATTAGAGCACACAAATGTTTTATAAAGGATTTCTCTGGGTAGTCCCATGCTACAATGACTGTGAGAGCAGGAAATGTGTAAAAAGCCATGAGTACTCACAAGTGGATAATTATGCAGTAGTCGTAATAGCATAAAATAGCAATGCAATAAAAGACAAGGGGTTTATTCAGAAAACTCAGTCCCTCATTTTGTATTGCATTTCCTTGCTGAAGACACAAGAGAGGGTCACCCTGCAGGAGGGAATTATTTTGTCCAATTAGGCAATTACAAAAGCAGCATGATACTTTGTTTTGCACCTCCTGGCACCCTCTTCTTTGCTCTTCAGCTGAATTCAGTAAGACCACACAAGCTTTTCATTTGTCTCTGCTCCACATCGTATCCCAAAGAGCCGCCTTTTTCTTCACTTTTTTCTTGCTTACATCCTCCTTTCTTGCTTATTGCATGGTCTTGATATGTAGAACTGAGAGTGACTTCTGCCTTGACCCCACATATTTCACAGGGGTAGGAACAAAAGATACACAGTGACTTTGACTGAGACCCAGGAGAAAGCACAAGACAGAAACCAGGGTGACTTCTCTCTGAAGACAGCACCCTCTGTGTAGGAGTGCACAGGCAGCAGGGATTTGTAAGAGATCTTGCATAAGGTTTCCTGTGCCCCTGTGCAGTGGGCCGTGGCACAGGACAGCGCTGGCTGCCCAGGGCTGCGCTACAAGCAGTCTGGTGGCAATGCTGTGATCCGAGAGCAGGATCTCACAGACAGCACCATGGCAGGCAGGAGTCATTTGTACCAACACCTTGGCTGGGAGCTGGGCACACCCATCCCTCCTTGCCAGGTGAGAGAGACACCAACAAGCATCTGCAAAACCTGGGCTGAACTTATAGGAAACTTTGGTCAAAGAACAATCCAAACTACATCTTTCATGCTGCCTTAAACAGCTCTGTAATTTTTTTTACTAATTCCATTGCTGGGTTTGGGGGTTTTTATCTATTTTAATAGTGTGTGTCTAAATTCAGGCTTCTCAACAATTAATTTTCAAAGCCTGTAGCTTAAGCTTATTGCTTAAAGCATCTTGAAATCGTTGGCTCAGTAATAAGGGTTACATCTTCCACCAGAAAGAATTAGTTTTTAAGATTGCCTGATAAGAATTTTTCCTAATTTAAAAACACAACAGCATTTAAAACTAGGGGGGGTTCATTTTTTTATTTTGTCTTTTTTTTTCTGGTGAGGAACATAATTTCTTCTAAAAATATCAATGTTCATTTTGTCCTGAAGGAAACCAAAGGTGAAAGTAAACACATTTAGTAAACTTCACATTCAGTGAGTAAAGGAGCTGATAAAGTTATCTACTGTCTTGGATTGTCATTCAGTCATATGGCTTTACATGTATTTTAGTATGCAGGCTAGTGTAAGCAAGAACACAGATTAATGAACTTTCTGTAAAATCTGATTGGCCCTATGCCAGGCATGTTGCAAATACATGTTAATTTGTTTTGGCAAGAAAACCTCATATTCATGCTCTGTTTCCTTAAATCTTTCATCATACTCTCACTCCTCAGATTTCTAAGAGCATGAGACAGCCAAGAATTCTGTCACTGTGCCATAGCAGCCATCTCACCTTTGTTTTTATCACAGGTATTATGAAGCAACTGGGCTTTTTTTTTTATCACTTGTACAACCCCATCCGAAAGCAAGCTAATTGAAAATCAACAATTCCTTCATGTAAATGGGAAGAAAGTCAGGCTTGCCTTGTTCTCCTAGATCTCATAAAAAATATGTAGCATCAACTCTTACGTTTTTAGTGTTCTGAAGGTCTGGTTGTGGGTGTAATGCCAGCTAATTCCAGTCTCAGTGTATGCTACCATCGGGCCATCACTAAAAGCATCCCGAATAACATGCCCTGCCTCATTCTCCATGACTTTTGACCACAATAACATAGGGTCACAACTGAAGAACCATTTCCCACTTGCTTCCTTCTCTTTTGGTGGTACAGACATGCATTTGTGTATGTGTCCATCACAAATTTTTTAGGGTGTCCATTATTTTGGCTTGATTTCTGCAGGAAGTTAGATTTCTCTACTCGTGCAGAGGTATTTGAGTGCCTCATGTTTGTGTGTTCCTCAATCATTTTTCTAGTGATGGTTTCAAACAAATATACCAGGAGGACAGAGTGCTCTCTTTTCTGTATGTTGCATGAAAAAGGGCAGCAGAAGACCCCACAGAAGAGTTCTGAAAAATTAAAGACTGTGACGATATGTATTTGAAATATCTGAAATCCACTAAAAGAAGTGTTACAAGAGTCATCTCCTGTGATTGGAAACAGTTTCAAACAGCGCTTGTAATCAGCCAAGAAACACAAACCCCTAGGAAGCAGGCTTCATTATTTCTAGTGTTATTTCTCTCTGAGATAGAGCTATTTGTTAATGCCTCTAAATGGCAGATGCGAGAAAGAACAGCTTCACAGTGAGGGGAGGACACAGCAGGAGTCCAAAAGGTGCTTCTCCATTCACGGTGTATCTGCAAGCATGTCTTTCTGGGTCTCAGCACATCTCCTGGGCCAACTGGGATAAACCCAGCGTGCCTCACACTGTAGGCAGGTCTGTCTCTCCTTCTCACACTTGCTCACCTTCAGCTGTTTTAAGAAACATTTTTATTCTTCTTGCAGTTGACTAGACTGGATTAAGCTTAATACCTACACACCTCAGAACCGTACAACAGCCCTGAAGAGACTGAGGAAATTACTCGAGTTATAGCTGGGTCTTACATGTTTATGGGAGCAGCTGGAGGTGGTGAGATTTCCAGTCCTATCAGTACTTTGCTATGATTTAGACAACATTAAGCACACCTTTTTAGGACTATACTTCATCTGTTTGAAGAGCCTCCAGGCAGCTTTAGTGTACTCCTGATAAAAAGTGAAGATGTGGGAAATGCAATGTCCTCCGTAGGAGGATTTATTGTCTCAAACAATTTTTTTTATCAGCTTTGTCAAAACTCAGAGCCCAGGATTTTCTGCTGAGAAGAACAGCAGATATTGCTTTAAAGAAAATTCATTAATAATTTGTTGGAACACGTTTGTTCAGAGCTATTCTGCTGTTTTCTTTATGTGCTTAAGTACTGGATTAATCATGGGAGAGTAGTTTAGCCAATGCCTTTCAGTTTTAGGTGTATCAACAAACAGAAAATGCAATTTGTAATTCAGGGCAGATTTGGTTCCACAGCTGTCAGCTTATGAGAAGCAGTATTTGTTATAGAGTGCATTCTTTCTCTTTCTGTGGGAATAGTAAAATGAAATTTTAAGTAAATGAGATTGCCTCAGAGTAGTGCACGTGTTTCTGAGGAGAATTTTTAAATCGCATTTCACCTGTTTTCCAAGCTACACCAGGATTACTGTATATTATGTATGTGTGAAATACTTCATAAAGTCTTGCAAAGCTGTAGTACTACATATGAAAGAAAATGAGTATTAATCTCTCTCTTTTTCTACTATATTTATTCAGCTACCATGTGTAATTTGAGTGTATTGGGGCAATTTTGTTTAATACGCACCTTTTGATCATAGATTACAAGGCAAAGCAGAAGTCTCATTTACAAAAAAACCCAGCAGTTGTGGATGACTTCTACTTGTCAGTACATGCAATAAACATTTAAACCGATATACTCTTCTCCTGGAAGAAACTTTAACTTTGGACAACTCAACAGCATAGGAAACTAAAAATTATCAGTGCAAAAAGTATAAATCAAAAAAAAAAAATTACTTATTTGTTTCAAGTTCACCATGCCCATCCATAGGTACATAGAATTTAAAGGAAAGAATGAAAAAAGAGGCTTGATATAAAAAAAATAAGCAAAATTAAAATAAATAAATGGATAAATAAACCTGGCCGTTTCCACTGCCTTTGTCACTCTCAGTCACAGTCACTCTTCTTCATTGCCACCAGCATAAGTACACGCCACCAGGGTGGTGTCAAAGCACTGTAGTTACCAGAAATGCAGCCCAGCCATGACTGAGAAGGATGTATGTTTATCAGGTAGGGATGGATTAGGTGTGCACGGAGGCATCAGGGTAGCAAATCTGATTGAACCTGCTTGGTGTGTCCAAAAAGGTATGAGGAAGGTCTGCAGTACTTGGGGCAAGAGTTTATTTTCACCATTTCAGCCTTAAATGCCAGCTCAAAATCAGCTCAGAGCTGCTCAGCAAGATTAGGATGATTAACCATGTCATCTGACAGCATGCAGGGCTTTCTCTCTGTAGTGGTGGTGAGAATCTGTTTTCAAAGTGTTTTGCAAGAGACATGCTCTAAACCTCTGTTGGTGAAATAAGTTGCCATGTGCTCAGCCCTGCCTGTGTGTTTCAAAATATTTAAGTAAGTTCTTGAATCCATATAAGGAACTGCATGCTTTCCTAACCAGACAGATACAAATCTTGGACTGAAAAAACCTCTAGCAGATGCTTGAGGACTAGTATATGAGGATGCTGTGTGAGAAAGTTTAGCTCATCCTTGCTGCAATGATGAGAGATACAGAAGATGCAAAAAAAAAGAAACCAGAAACAACTAAATCCTCTCTGTTAAAGGAGCAGTGGAGCTACACAGAGATGTAAGAAGTCATGTCAGCAGTTTAAAATGGGGGCATAGTCTGAACCCAAACTGCTTATCCCAGATGTCCTGGTTTCACTGCTGTATGAGCAGAGTTAAACACCAAAGGTTGGTAAACCTGAGGGAAGAATTAACTTCCACATGCAGCAAGATACTATTATGTGTAATGGACTAAACTTAATAAGCTTCAAAGTGTCAATCCACGTCTCTATATCATTATAGAAGAATAACTCTCTTCAAATTTGGAGAAATGTGGGTTTTCTAGAAAGATGGATGTAGAAAACATTCATAACCACATTCTACTACACAAAATCACTGAAATATGCATTCAATACTGCTGTCATGATGTCTGTATAACTATGTATGAATTCACACAGATGAATCTACCCCCACATGCTATATAATGAGCAAGATGTATTATGGCAGGACCTTTGTTTGTCTCCAGAATGCTGTACTAAAGCAGTGGCAAGCTACTCTATGCATAGAGGCCATTCTCATGTGTAGCACTGTTTATTATTTGCATAGTGTAACAGAATCCTTGCTGTTATTTACAAGGAAATAGCAGTAAAAATATTTAGTTTACATAGAAAGAAAGCCTTTGACGATTCATTTTTTAAAGTTACACTCCTATAATATTTGTTCTGCTTATAATCTTTATGTCCACCTTTGGGATTATCATTCTTACAACAATCTTAAAAGGGGGGGAGGTTGTAAATCTTGGGACTAGACAATACCATAACTTACTTATAAACCTTTCTTTTTCATGACAATGGATCAAATTCCTGGCAATGCTTTGGCCATTTCTCTTCTCACAGTCCTTATATCCTGCTTTGTCTTTTAAATTTTCACCCTGAATCAAAAGACAAAAGAATATAATCCCAGTACAGGATTCTGGAAAATGATACAGGGGAAAATACAGAGGATCTGTCACAGCTGCAAGCCAGCACAGGTCACCATGCAACATCAAGTGCTCAAAAATGGATTTGTCCACTTAGCAGAATAATAAGCAGAGTATACAAGATTCTGAAGGTGGGAAGGTGGTGTTCCATGAGAAGTATAATTTGAGAAGAAAATGAGGTCAGGAGATTTGGCAGCTGCTTATAGAAACTCTGTTAAAAGCAGAGATATAAAAATTGCATCGCAGAGCAAGGACTGAAGCAAGGGAGCCATGCAGCTGGAGCTGTCAATTCTTCTGAAACTTCAGCATCTAATAATGTACATAAACCAAAATCTATGGACAAGCACAGAATTGTGCTGATATATTGATAAGATTTGAAAAGTCACAGCACAAAAAGAAATATAATTAGCAAGTTACATATAGAATAACAAGATCTTTCCTGTAAAAACATGACCTGTTAAAGAAAATCAAGGAGAGAATTGATTCACTACTCAACTGCAAGAAAGCTATTGACTAGTGATTCCAAGAAAGTCAACTTGCTAATGCTTATTTTGCTCTCTGTTCACCAAAAAGGTCAACCATGATAAAAGGGTTTACATCAGTAACAAAGACCTGGAAATTTCTGCCAAATGAGAGAAGAAAGATTAGGCCATGCTTAGGTGAGTTAAATGACCTGAGATCAGCAAGACTGATGGATTTCACCTCATACTGTTCAGGGGATAACTGACACATTTCCACAGTTATGAGTAATTATCTTTGAGAACTGTGTGGAAGAGGTAAAGTTTTGAAGGATTGAAAAGGCAAAAGTAACAGCTACCTTTAAATGTAAGAAGGTGCAGAATTATGGCCCAATCCACTTAAATACAATTCTCAAACAACTAGAGGAAGCAAGTACAACATAAGGAATGGGTTATAGGCACGTGGATTAATCAAGAATAAATCATTCCAAAAAATTCATCATTTCCTCTTATAAAAGGATAACAGGCATTGGGAACAATAAAGGTGATACAATTTCACATGAGCAAAGTTTTTAATGTGTTACATGTTAGAAAAAATTTAAAAGCAAACTAGCAAATGCAGTTTAGATTAAACTAATATAAGGTAAGGTTCTGTGGAACTAGTAAACAAAACATTTTTCAGTCTCTCAGTTAATCCTCATCAAAGTAGAAGACTTCATTTACTGCAGATATACAGAGGGTCTCTCCCGGCAAAAGTCCTGTTCCAGAATTTCATTGAATGGCATAAATGCTGAAATAGACACTCTACTCGTTAAAACTGACAATCTGACAAAGTTGAAAGGGCTGCAAGCACATTGGAGGACAGGCTTGGCAATCAAAATTATCATGACAAATCAAAGCTACAGTTCAAAAAAAATATGGTTCTGTTGAACAGGGACAAGTGCACAATACAGCTCTGAGTCGGTAAACACTATGGAAACCAGGGATGGAGAAACTGGCATGGGAACAGTCCAGTTAAAGGATTGGGTGTAATAGGATGCCTTAGCATTAGTACTTCTGTTCTGGTGAGAAATAGAAGCAGACCACTTTTCAAGCTTTGCTTTACACACAGAGTGCTCTTGGAACACACTGAAACTAGATGCCTTTCCACAAAAGCTGAGCCAGAAGACATGTTTTAGGTGGACCCAGACACATTGCATCTGCTGATGGGCATGTAGGCTTCAGTACCAGACTAAAGTTAGGCCAAGGTGGAAATCTGACACATGGATAACATGAAAATCATGAGCTCAGGACAGCTGTTGCACTCCACATCTTGGTTCCTGTTGCCACACACAACTTGTTAAAGCAGTCATCGTCTTAATGCATCACAAGCTGACTATGAATCACCTATGCTGTGAATAAGACAAATGTTGACAGCAGGATTATGTGTGATCTGTGAGGCAAGTGAAGCAATCCTTTCCTATCTGGTAAGATCTCTGCAAGAACACTGCATTCAGTTTTAGCACCATACTTTTAATTAACAATTGGAGCAGTTTAGCTTAGAAAGATCAGAAGAAAGCCATGAGAAAGCACCACTCTCAGAAGCACAAGTTGCAGGGAAAGATGTGGGACTGTTTTATTTAGAGAAGAAAAGGGTGAAACGGTAACAGCTTTCACATCTAACAAAGGCTGCTGCAAAGAGAAGGGGGATAAATTGATAGCTGTGTCTACTATGGGGGAGGCAATAAAGAGTGCTCATAGGAAAATCTTCCTAATAGAATGGCTGAGAAAGCAGTAAGCCAGGAATAATTCAGCATTCACAACACAGGAAGGTTTTACAAACAGGTTAGACAAGCATCTGTCAGACTTGTTTTAAACACAGTTCATTTTGCTTTAGGAAGGGAGATGGACTAGATAATCTCTTGAGATCACTATCTGAGATATTTGCTTTGCTTCTGTTTTAAATGTAAATAGTAAAATTACTCTCTTTCCTGCTCCTTTCATCTTGTCTTTATAACTTTTGAATCATTCCACCGATCTTCCATCTGCATTTCATGTTACATCTTTCTAATCTTTCCATTATCCATCCCAGTCTATGTCTCAGTCCCATCTCCACCTTTCTGCTTTTGGTACTGTACCTCATCTGTGGCATTGCTTCTCTTCGGATATCCCAGGTTCAAAGCAACGGGCCTGTCTTAATTCAGTTTCCTACATAATCAAAGCATTTACATACAACTGCTGAACTAAATATTGTATCTTCATTCACTTCCCCTAGTGTTTATGCAATGGGTAAAAATGATAGTGTTGTAGTCAGCTTTGTTTTTTATTTCAGCATCTCCTTTTATCATTACTGACCAAGTTAATTCAGAGATTTTCCTTAAAATGGTAACATTTTGTGTACAGGAATACAGTAACAATGCAGAGGAGAAAGGGTACAGTTAATTATTACATAAGTTTATATGTATTACCTTTTAAATAAAATAAGGCATCCCTAGTGCTCTAATGTTGGGGGATGGATATATGCAAAAATACAAATCTCTACAGCTTTTTCTCAGTTAATCTGTGGCTACTTATGTAAAAGAGCAGGCAACGGTTAGTGCATGTTTCTTTGCTGGTATTTCTGCTTTTGTCTGGTGCTTTGAGAGCACCCAGCATAGCCCATGGGCATGGAGCAGAGCCCCAGTCTAGTCAGCTGTCGACTGAGCCCAGTGTCAGCCTTTGGACTGAGCTCCCAGTTACCAAACAAGCCTTGCATCCCTTGTGATATACTTCTGCTTCCCATCTTTCACACTGGCATATGACAGTAAAACACCTTGTCCTATAGAAAATTACTATCCTTTTGCATTGCAGCTATCTCTGTCATGAATCTAGGAGTCTATCTTCCTTCTTTTGACTTGACAACCACACAGTTGCCATCAGATGCTGCATTTTCTTCAAATACACAGAGCAAATGAGAATTTATCTATACACTCTCTATATGTTTGCAATCTTCTGCCTGAATTAAGCTCCAGAAGTTCACTGCCAAGCCCACAACCTTCTTTTAGTGCAATAACAGCCAGCTGGCACAAAGACATGTTGAAAGGAAGAAAAAGAATGATTCTATGGAAAAAATTAACTTAATTTCTCTTTTTGTTAGAAGGCAGAGTCCAGAAGGCCTGGGATTTAAAAGCAAACTTGCCTTGTCTTAAATGTGATTTTCAGAAGTAGCAGATACGCTATTAAATTACTATCAGTTTTTCAGTATATTTAATTAGCTAAAAAGTTCATTGGTGAACAGTTTATTTCTAATATGTCCTATGGTAACAGCTATGGGCTTCCCTATTAAGTAAATATTAAGAAGAAAAGGTAAATTCTGCTTACTTTATTCAAGTAAATTGTCTCTCCTGTCAAAATTTGTATTAAGCTGAATTACACCACCACACTAAAGAAAACCTTAACTCTCTTCAGCTTTCTATGTCTTGTACATTCCCTTTACTTCTTAGATAGCACTGCAAGAAACTGTATTTTGAAAAAAAGTCTTCCATTATTTTTTCTTTTCATTTCCCTCTTTTCCTCTTCTTGGCAAAATGAGTCCAATGTGCACTAGCAAATGAGATGTTCAGCATAAGTGAACAACAGAAGTACTTTATATATTTATTTCTTGCTGGTGGCTCCATTTCTGTATTAAACATTTTTATGAGCTCAAGTAAAGCATCACATGACCGACCAAATATATTACCTACTAACGTCCATCTGAGTTTTGGAGGGTTTTTTCCAGTCTTGTTTTGGAGAGAAGAATGATTTGCATAGTTCACTCAACAATAACTTAGGACTTCTTGGGGATAAATACAGATGTTTTCAACTGGATGATTGTGTGTTTAAAAAAAACGTTTTACTCTTGATTTTAGATAAGAGACCATTTTGTTAAAGAGAAAAAATAAGAAAAGAAAGTTGAGTCTTATTAGGTATTAATTTGGACCATTTATTAATATTATGTAAGCAACTGTTCTGTACCTTTTGAATTACAGACCATTCCCAAAAAAGAAATTTATAGTTTTAGTCACATTAAAGCCTCATGGGACACTAGTAAAGCCCTCAGAGAATGGTTTTTCCCTTAGAGAATGGTTATTCCCTCAGAGAATGGTTTTTAAATATGTCAAAGACTGCAATTTTATGCATGTGTCAGAGTGCGCAAATATGCAAGACACATTCAGATGGGTCCCTATGAGGAGTTATTTTCATGTGTGCTCTACTTGATGAAGTACATGCACAGCTGGGACTGCAGCTTCAGCATACCTGCTGCGCTGCAAAGTCTCCAGGGGAACCTCTTCGAGTCACACAAATCCTCCAGCACACAAATACTCAGACCCTTTTCTGCCTGAATCCATGCCTTCCCCTAATGATTAGGAGTAACTCTGTTGGCAGCTCTCCAAATCACAGAACTCCCACAGTTTATTGCCAGAACGGTGCTGAGCAGGCACTGATGCCAACTGAGGGTTACATAGCTACATACAGAGGTAGTCCAAGCCAAAGTCTTCATATATGATTCTCAGAATGAGCATTTATGTGCCCATCTCACTAGCAAAAGTTATGCCCTACAGCACAGGACACAGATAGAATCATGGCCCTTATCTTTACGTCATGGCAAGGTAGAGGGAAGTTCAGGCTTGATTTTTTTATTTACCAAACAAATGCAAGTTTTGGATTAAACAATTTAAAATTATACCATATTTTTTTAAAAAAAACCAAAAACTGTTTCATCTAGATAAAAACAGAAAATAAAGTGAAGAACATCATCTCAGTGTTTTAAATGGCAATGTGTTTAAATTGCAGCATTCTGAATTGTGCTTCACAGAAAAATGTAAGCAAAAGGTTCATAAACAACAGGAACAAAGCAGTTGCTTTGTGTCTAGCTAACCACCTCACACATTTCTTTCCTGCAAACTGAGACATCTGCTATTCCCACAGCACTAATTAAGACAGTCACCAGTGTTACAGTGAAAGACTTGAATCAGGGCTCCAGCAAATTAAATTGCTGATCCAAGTACCAAATTGATGTCCAGTCCAAGAGAGGGGTCTCTCAAGGTCTCCACTTGGAGGTTTTAGGTTTTCTGGACTGAGTTCACCTTTTGTGAAGGGGAAACACCCTGTGGACCTTTGGACCAGACCTTTTTGGGTCTGTATTTGTGTCATGACTCTCACTCTGCAAGTACAGAGCATACATACTGCTGTTGCATGGATAATACATTAAAGACTTTGAAGCTGCCAGGTACAGTGATAAAGGAAGATAGATAAAAACCTCAAAGAGAATTTTATTATGAGTAATATCAAAAAATCTATGTTCAACATGAAATATTCCAAGTTTACTATCCAAATGCTTCATGGAACATTCTTCAGAAAATTGAAGAACAATAATATTACAAACTGGCACTGACTAGTTGCATTAAGGAAATACTGAGGACAACAGATGGTTTTATAGTTACCTTTTATAATATCTCCTATTCAAGTATTCTGGAAAAGACCTTCCAGGTTCTAATCTGATTAGAAACATATTCCTCCTCAATTCTTTGCTATAGCATAAATCAGCAGAAATTACTCTGAAATGTGTGGTACCCTTGCTCTCTGTGCTCCTGCGTCTTTTCCTCCTATGTCTTTACCTCCTGTGTTTCCTTTGAGAGAGAAAAACAGCAACAGTTCATCTGAATGTTAAAATCTATAAAATGGAAGGAAAGGAGGGTGTCGTAAGAGAGGGAGAAGTGGATATTCAGAACGATTTTTTAAAAATTGTACCAAAATCTTCAGGGTGTGTGTATTCAGAAGAGTGTGCAGAAATCATATTAAGTGGCAAGAAAATGCTCAGACTTATGAGAGTTGTACATTCAGAATGGACAGTAGCCTTTCATTTTCAAGGGATTGATATTTTACTTAGTTTATTCCTGTTACTTTTTTTTTTAACAGATGAATACAAATTCTTCCAACATAATGGCTTTGGCTCCTAACACTTCTAACAAAAGAGAGACAGTGTGCATATTTGGAACTGGAGATTTTGGAAGAGCTCTGGGGCATAAAATGATTCAGTGTGGCTACCCCGTGGTATATGGAAGTCGGAGCACCCAGATATCAAACCTGATTCCTAAGGATGCAGAGGTGTTGAGCCATGCAGAGGCAGCACAGAAAGCTGCCATCATCATTGTAGCAATCCAGAGGCAACATTACAACTTCCTTATGCCACTTGCAGAAATTCTCCGTGGAAAAGTCGTGGTGGACATAAGCAACAACTTAAAATTAAACCAGTATCCTGAATCCAATGCAGAGTACCTGGCTCAGCTGCTGCCCGGTGCTAAGGTTGTGAAAGCCTTTAACACTGTGTCAGCCTGGGCCTTGCAGTCGGGCGCGTTGGATGCAAGCCGGCAGGTAAGTCTGAGCAACAGCAATTTCCTTTGTCATAGAGTTATGCATCAGATGGCTTCTTATTAACTAGACAAAACACATATGGGACATAGGAATCAGGCAGGGTTGAAATGGTATTTTCTCTGTAGTCCTCCATTTCAAACTAAATATGAACTAAAATTTCCTTTGGATTTGTAATATGTCATGACAAGGAATATCAGTAGCTTGCCTCTGAACTCAGTAAGGTGTTTAGGGACACTAGAGAAGCAAGGAAAAAAGATAGCAGAACTACAAAGACAGAGACAGAAGATCAGGAGGACATGAGGGTTGCATCAATTGTTCATTGGGCTTGTAAAGTTAAACAGAAAGGAGATAGGAGGAATATATCAAAGCAAGAATAAAATGAAGAAAGAAAAACCATGGTGGCAAGGGATATGATAGGGCAATGAGTCTGAGCAACAGAAGTGAGCTGGAAGATAAATAAATCACTAAAGTTTTCTAAATCAGAATCCGTGGCTACCTAAGTTTAACACAACATGCAAACCATTTAAACCTGCTCCTTAACCACAGAACAGCAAGCACAGAGCTGGTCATAGGAAACAGCACAGCAGCTTATTTGAAGACAAATTTTTCATTATTACTCTGTTTTCTGCCACTTTGAGGGACAGTGCTCTGATATAACTCATTAACTCCCCCAGCTAATTAAACCATTGCTAACTTTGATTTCTGCTGCCAGATAAACGGTTTTGGCTAAACTAAAGGCTTAAGGCTTCCAAGCCTGGGCTCTACAAGCCTTCATCATCTCAACAGGAGCAGAAACTGCCCCCTTTCTCCCAGTTTCAAAAGGACTATTGTCTTGCACGGTCTTAAAAAGAACAGTTTCTTCATCGTTTTACTAAACCCAAAAAGAACTAATATTTACTTCTGTGATAGGTCACAAAAATTTGTCAAAATAAAACTTCTGTTTGTTTTTGACTGCAGGTGTTTGTCTGTGGAGATGACACAGAAGCTAAACAAATGGTGATGAATATTGTTCGTGCACTGGGTCTCACTCCACTAGATCAAGGATCCCTCTTGGCTGCCCAGGGAATAGAAAATTACCCTCTGCAACTCTTTCCAATGTGGAAGTTTCCCATCTTTTTGTCCCTTGGCCTAACTGTATTCTTCTTCTTCTACTGTTTGGCTCTTGATGTAATTTACACTTATATATATGAAAAAAACAACTTTTCATTTTTTATTGCAATTACTATTCCAAATCGGATCTGCCCTGTAATGGCACTCATCCTTCTTGCCTTGGTTTATCTTCCTGGTGTACTTGCTGCAATTATTCAGTTATACAGAGGTACCAAATACCGCCGTTTTCCAGACTGGCTGGACAAATGGATGCTGTGTAGAAAACAACTTGGACTAATAGCCTTGGCATTTGCTTCTCTGCATGCTGTGTTCACTCTTGCTAGTCCATTGCGCGCCTTCGTAAGATGGAGAACCAGCAAAGGAATCATCTCCCAGGTGAGTTTTGTTCCCTGCTCTATGTCTTCCTTTCTTCTAGCCTTGTTACAAATACTACCTTCTGCCTTGAGCTTCAGAAATCCAGATGGACAGCCTAATGATCCTTCCAATAGGATCATATTCCTAATTCCTGTGTTCCTTTTAATAACTGGTATATCTAAAGCTTTTGGTATTATGTTGAGCTGAGGGGATTTCTGGACCCAGTCTTCCTCCTAGATAGTTGACATACTAATAAAATAATCAGGGGAAATGTAAATATTAATAGTACTTTAAAGAAACATATTTCCTTATTTCACCATATAGTTTTAAGAATAAAATATATTTTGACTTTTTGATCTTACCTAACAAGAAAGGATCACATATCTGTCTTCAACAGTAGGCCTACAGAAGTGTAAAACACATACCACAATTACAGATACACAGAACCTACGCGTAATGTAATGCCCCCTCCTTGAGTAAGCATTCAAAGAAAATCTCTAACGATTTCAGAGAGTTAATGTATAACAATTATCTCCCAGTTACCTTAAAGGATATTTTTTTCTGCTTGTTGATCCTAAAACTGCTGTCACTAAAATATATCTGGTCTTCTTTTCTTCAGGCATTGAACAATATAACAGAACCACTTGACAACACTAGTGCTTGGCTTAGTGACTCTTATTTGGCTTTGGGAATTATAGGATTTTTTTTCTTTGTTCTTGTGGGAATAACCTCCTTGCCTTCAGTCAGCAACAGTGTCAACTGGCGAGAATTTCGATTTGTACAGGTAAGAAAATTACTTCTAAAAACCCCTTCCTTTATAAACTATGTCCACGGGCAAGTTCCTAGAGACTTATGGCTTTCCTCTGGTATCTCCAAATGTGATATGTGTACTCTCCATGATCTGACAGTGAAAAAAATCTACATGGCCATAGAGCTTATCTGCAAAAACCCACAACTGCTCTGATGTCTGCTCATGGTACAACTGCATAAACAAGAGAAAGTTGGGAAGATGTGAGCTCCTAAATGAGAAACAGAAAGCTGACTTTGACATCAAATTCCACAATTACACTGTCACAAAATAATTTATCCCTTTATCAGACTAATTTTTTTGGTTCACAGACAATTCAGTTAAAATAGGTCTGAAAAGTTACTTTATAACTCCAATCTTCTCAATGCCAAGCACCTAAAGAGAATCAGCAATTTCTGCAGAATGTAAAAACTGATGTGCCTATAAACAGGCTGCCTCTGGTAACACTATAATCTCAGCCCTCCTTTCAGAGAAGTTTGGTGCAAGCTGCCATGCCTCTGCAGGAGCTGGGCTGGATGGGAGGGGAGGCAAGAGAAGGGGAAATTACTATCCATGAATGTTTTATCCAGGCAAAAGCTTGCACAGTATGGTAACTTCTGGATGGATTAGCATTAGAGCATAAAAACCCTTGCATCTCTCAAGTGAATGTCAGTATTTTCTCTGATTTTTCACAAATATGACAGCTAGGCAGTATGTGTCAGCCAGGAAAAATTATCAAGGTTATTGACAGAGAAAAAACCCAAACTGTGTTTCCCCTATATCCATTTGAATGAACCTTTATTAAAAACAATAAGAGCCTTTATGTTATGTAAAACAGTTTCATTTCACCAGTCCCCAAATTGGCATATGCCATAAATCTTACTGTGTCCTTAAAACTGCTTTTGTTCTGTTTTAATTTATTGTTTTAACCTTCACTTTATTTCTTTGTTTCCTTCATTCTTTCCTAGTCCAAACTGGGATATCTGACCCTGATTTTGTGTACTGCACACACGCTGGTTTACGGTGGAAATTGGTTCTTGAATCCATCAGCGTACAGATGGTATCTTCCAAACATCTATATGCTCTCCCTTGTTGTGCCATGTATTGTACTGGTTGCCAAATTTGTGCTGGTATTTCCTTGTGTAGACAAACCTCTCACACAAATTCGACAGGGCTGGGAGAGGAATCCCAAATACTCAGAACAATCAAATTACATTATAAACAAATCTGCTGTATAACAAGACTAAAATGTATCATCCAAAAAAAAAATATTATGAAGACATATTGAAATAAAGTCTCGAACCTACTCTACCTGGAGAGGGAAAGAAAAAGTGAAAATCTTGGCCAGGCCCTGTGTAAAAGAAAGCCTTTCCAATGACAAGCTTAAAATATAAATCAAATGAGGTCATTGAGTTTCTGGACCCCAGGCAGTCTTTCACACATGTGCAGGCCCTCTCCTTTGCTCAATATATATTCCCCCTTGCCTATTTACACTTCATTCCAAAGAAGGGTATATGAGAAGTATGGGGTGCTCCATATCCCTCTTCTCTTGCTCATAACCTTCTCCAGAGCTGGGCAGATCCACAGTAACCTTTGCTGTTAGACAGCATCTAATCCTCTTCCCTATACTGCCCATTGGGACTCAGGTCTACATGCACCTACACACATCCACAGAGATCCATATACACACCTGCAACTGTTTCCACACATTTCCCCGTTTCCACACATTTCCCCATTTCCACACATTGCCCTGTTTCCGCCCCCAGAAGGCACCAGCACCAAAAGAGCAGGTGCATGATGGATGTTATCTCTTCCTCCTAGCATTAGTTTATCCTCCTTTAACATCTGATCCATAGAGACCTATGTTCATACCTTAGAGATAGTTGAGTAAGATTTGTTTAGTTTATGTACCATGATGTTCAAAGTGCACAGGTCAAGGACTGCTGAATCTTTGCTTGTACTTCTCTACTAGAAATCTGGGGGCAAGGGGAAGGAGGAGAGATCAAAATGGCAGAGAGATGTGAGAAGTCCTCACAAGCCCAAGCTTCTCAAGTATAGGCAAAAAATCTGTGATTTTTTGTGTAAGCAGTGACTTGTAAGGAAAGAAACTGAAGGAAAATCCTTTTGTATGAAGGGGTTTTATTATTCATCAGTTATATCTCATGAAGATAATACTGTTGGTATTTCAAAAAATAAATCTTTGGATGTGACATTACAGGTATTCTATGAAAAGACATATATTTTAAAGACAATAAAGATTTTTTTTTACACTGTTGAGCTCTGTTATAATTTCTGGAACTTCTTTTGCTATGATGCAGCTGCTGATGTGCTCAGTTGCACAAAGACTTGGGAAAGCCTCAGGACAAAGAATAAAATGGGATCCTGTCTTCAGCCAACTACCTTCCTCGACCTTTGTTTGTTTCTTGGATGCTCATATAGGCAGATCTTTGCTTAGTCATTAAAGTGGCCTGAGGTTGTTGTGGAAAAGTAAGATCCAGCTGGGATAGTGACTTCTTAAATTGCAAACAGAGGATCTGACGGTCTCCTTTGGATTGGAGAACAAAGAAAAGGCAAAACATGCTTGTTTTTACAAGAAGATAATTGATTTCTTGTTTTTCTGGCTTTCTGTTGATCTCCCTGTTCAAACAAACAATACACACACACATGAAAGTATGAGCATGCCAACTAGTATAGATAACTGTGCTTTTATAGATAATTGTGCTTTAAAACAAGCATTACCAAGCACCTTAAAGAAGTTTAATAACCCAAGGAAAAAACCTATCTGAATTATAATTCTCCAAACATTTCTCAACAACTGAGTCTTTTTTAATTCTAGGCATACATCCCCTCCTCATGTCATACTTTGGTCCAGGAAGAATCTGTTCTTAACACCCAAAAGAATGGTAAAGGAGTTTGGGATATCAGCAATTGATGGAGCCAGATTTCTTAGAAATAATTCTGGCATCAAGTACTCACTAACCACCACTGGTACATATGTTATACTTGTTCTAAACTGATAGGCATATATTGATAGAAGTCTTTACAGAAATTTTCCTTGATCTGTGCCATGATGGAGTAGTACTACATTTCAAGCTTCCTTCAATGATTTTCCACATTAATCTTACAGAATCATTTCCTGGCAAAAGGATCAGGTATAGGCTCAAAGGGCCTAATGACAACACTGTTGTGAGGATGACTGTAACAATCATACAGCTCGCCTGAGAAGAGACAGGCAGAAGCAGCAGAAACAGAGAAGGAAAACAAGACAGAACAAGAGAGAGTTTGTGTGTGTATACAGGTAAAAGAGAAAGGGATAGACAAAGCAGAAAATAAGTAGCAGCAACAACCTCAGTTAATATCCTCCAGATTTGCCATTCTGGGCGCAAATTCTAGCGTCAGTGACACAATTGCTCAAGATATATATTACTACAAGTAACAACAGTTCCAAGGCACCAACACAAACTGGGTTTTTATATTACTTTGTAAAGGATTTATTTTGGGGGGTTCTGCCTGTCTAAAACCTACCCTTCCTCTCCCACACCTGAGTTGATGGGTTGGAATTTAAACAGCAACAACCATATCAAGTCCTACCCATTTAAAAGCTATGCTTTGTGAAACAAAACCCTGCAGATGCTCTGCATCCTTTCCTCCCAGTGAACAGGTTCCTGTGTGTTTCTGAGTGCCCTATGTTAAAAAGAATCACACGCCAAACCAGGTCTTCTTTACCCTCACCGAGAACTAGTACAAAGTAACAGTGGCCTGACTGAATGCTGTCTTGTACACTCACTCCTGTCTAAACCATAGTCTCAAACACCCACAGGATTGTTGCTCCTGCAGGACAGACAACGAACTTCTTTAGGGATGGATATCACATTGCTTTACTAAGTGAAAACACAGGCCAAAGATGCACAGGACATGCAAAGCAGCTGGGTATGATCTGCAATTTGCAGTTTTCTTCAAGACTAAAGTGCCAGTATCTGCTGTGTACAAACTGAGGAGGCAATGCTGTTTGCTTACCCGGGGTGTGTGCAGCATGTCTCAGGAGGAGAGCCAGAGCCCTTGCAACTGAACTCAGCAGCAGGTGCTTTGTTGACTTTTGTATTCATAGGTCAGATCTTCATCAGTACTTGTTTTTCCAGCCTGAGTGAAGGATTTCATATCCTGTTTTTCTTGGACAGCTGGGAAGTATTTGCTTTACAAATTTACATATTTACTTCTTGAACATGGTAGAGAAAACAAATTCCTTCATTACTTGTACATGATAGTTAAAGGATTCAATGGCAGTATTTTGAAAACAAAGGCCAGTGCCTTGAAAACTGTCGGGAGCTTGTATACATTTCTCGTGACTGAGCTCCTGGTATTATTTTTTTCTTTTACATGCTGACAAAGTACGGTCAAAAAGGAGATTAGAAGGATCACGAAAGGAATTTTGGAAAGATGTTTTATATATGGTTCCCAGAAGCCATGAAGAGCTTTTATGTACATACATACATACATACATACATATATATATATGTATATACATATGGGGAGGTCCCATGGCGTAGTGGAGAGCACTCTGGTCTCCGACTCCCAAGGTCGCGAGTTTGAGTCTCAGTACGGGCGGCCCCGGCAGTTCAATGCCTCCATGCCATCCGATCCCATCAGATCTCGGATGCTCAGCAGGGTCAGCCCCGGTTAGAACCGGGTGCTGTAGATAGTCCTAAGGAGACTTCACTGTCACTGTCCAAGCTTGCTCAGCCGTGGCAAATGAACCTTAGGGCTTAAACGGTGGGACCAGTTCTGCGCACGCTGTGCCTCACCTAAAAAATCCACTGCGCAGGCTCGGAGGGCACACGTGGGGTGAGCCCTTCCCAAATCTTCGTTCGCGAAGATTGGCCATTATATTATATATATATGTATATGTATATATAAAATGCCATTCTAACAATTCCTGGAGGAATAAAGCATTGATTATAGGATCTACTTCTAAATCAGAGCAACACTTGGAAAATACAAATTACAGCTTTTAAAATAAAAGGTCACATGGATATTATCACAATGACAACTAAGTTCAAAGAAAGTTTTATTCTGATGCACTACATCATAGCGGGATAGACAGCAGAGCATGCATAGACCTCTACATCCTTCATGATATGGCTAACTTAACTTTCTTTTCTTTTTAGTTATACCTAGGGAATATCTATTTCAACAAAAATTTTTGCTTATTAGTGAAAAGAAAGTATTTTAATTAATCAGATTTTCTTGAAATAGAATGGGATGTCAGACACACACCCCCCCCAGGGGACGAAGCTGACACCACAGATACTGCTGGATCCTGAACCACCAAGATCTGAGCAATTCCCTTTAGTTCCACCACACTGCACTGGAAGTCCTGAGGACTGCAAACTAATTTTTGCTCTGCAGCATGACCTGTCAGGCTTCTCTCCCTTATCTGACAGTCACCTCTCATTCCAAGACATGACACTTCCAAATCCAGTCTACAGAGCCCTTTTTTCCCATATGTCAGGGTTTTGTAACTTTGCTCTTGTAACCTCCTATCAGACAAAAGATTTTAGAAGAGCATCTTTTGCTTCAAACACTGATGAGTATGTTGGATTCTCTGGTCCAAATAAAAAAACTAGTAAATAATACGAACACTCGCAGCAGCTATGTAACTTATGTTTGCCTCTTCTTCCATACTACAATTAACATATTTAATGAGCATTCAGTGTTCCCATAATAGCCTAAATGTGGCTTCTCTTCCACCCACTATGGAATTTTTTCTCTCCTACAGAGCCTGGTTTTTTCCTCTGCATTATACATGCTTTAGTTGTGGATCTCCATTTGTATCACTAATTGCTGACCTTAATATGAATGGTTTGATCCCTCAAAGAAGCTGACATTCCTCAAAATACAATTTTTTTATCTATCACTCTGAAAAACTGCATCGCTTATTCTTGCACATTGCCTTTATTTAATGTTCTTGATTCTACAAATCCAGAATTGACATAAATATTAGTTCTGATAAGACCACACCCCTACATATTATTTTCTTATATGGAACCTCAGTGCCACAAGAAAAATACACTGCAGAACCTTGAGAAAACACACTCAGACCTCAGAGAACTGCATGAAACAGCTAATGCCTTCAAATTTTGCAAACCAGGTAATTTTTGGTTCATACGGCTTCACATATACCCTTTATTCTTGTCTCTCTTTTTGCTTCCACATCCAGATTTCCTTACTATTTGAGACAGAGCCCCTTCACTGTACTTGCTTCTCTTCACACTTGCTCAGATTTGAACTAAGAAAAACTTACCTGCAGAGTAGTCTAAAGCTATTAAATATCAGTGCAGAGACCTTTCCTACTTTTATTACCCATTAATTTTTTGGTCTCCAGTTTTATGGAAGACAGTAAAGTGTAGTTTTTATAATCCTCTTTTTAGAGACTTCAGAAAAGAGATAAATGAACAATGGAAAAATGGAAGTTATTGTAACATGCTAATCATTATAGGATACAAATGGTTGAACACCACCAGACCAAATGAAAATGTCCTAAAAAAGGCATGTTTGGGACACATTATCCATGACAGAGTGCTGGCATCAAAGGAGGAAAGTATATGGAACAAAAATAAAAAATGTATTAGAATGAGGAAGAGAGAGAGAGAAGGAAAGAAGAAGGAAGAAGACAAAGCTGTTTTACTTCTTTCCTACCAGGTCCATGACAGAAAAGGTGACACATTTTTGATTGCATGGTACCAATTATTACAGTGCCTTATAAAGAATTAAATAAATAGTTTCATCATGGCAGTCCTGGAGTTCAAATAACCCTTTAGGATCCCACCACAGGCTTCCTTCCCCAGTCCAAATTGGTACAAATCTGCCTATTTTTTCATCCTTTACAACGTTTCCAAAGGTAGTTGCCACGTCACACCACACCACCCACTCTTGAGCAGTAGCAGTAACAAGCCTACCTGTGCATCAGGCACAGGACTTGCCTGTCTCAGTATTGAATGTAGTTAGAAAAACTGTTTCCTTGGGGGAAAAGAATCAGGAGAGATGCTATTGTCCAACTGCCCCAGTTCAGGATGGAGACTGCTTAAGGGACTGTTTTGTTTCAATGTGAAACACTATCATCTTCATTTTATAATTAAAGAAAAAAAATCATAGCATCATAGAATCGATTGGGCTGGAAAAGACCTCCGAGATCATCAAGTCCAACCCTTGGTCCAACTCCAGTCCATTAACTAGATCGTGGCACTTAGTGCCACGTCCAATCTGTGTTTAAAAATCTCCAGGGATGGGGAATCCACCACCTCTCTGGGCAGCCCATTCCAATGGCTGATTACTCTCTCTGTGAAGAATTTTTTTCTGATCTCCGACTTAAATTTCCCCTGGTGGAGCTTGAGCCCATGCCCCCTTGTCCTATTGCTGAGTGCCTGGGAGAAGAGACCAACCCCTGCCTGGCTAGAAATCAAACATAGGATCTCACTAAAGAAAGGGTAAACCATTAACACAGCATGAAAATTTGAACTAAAGGAAAGCCTACAGTACTCGATGAAGAAGACAAGAGAGTAGAACCTGAAGAGGTGACGGGAAGGGTCCCATCCCCACTTGCCTAGCAATGAACCAGAGCTTTGGGAGCCCGAGGTCAGGACAGATGCAGTGTCCCTGTCCCTCAGAACCAGCACAGGCAATCAGAGGACACGGGTGTAAAAGCAATTTCAGGGAATTGTGTTAAATACATACGTGATTATAGTTTGTTTTGCTTGTAGTTTCTGGTTTCCCATCTCATAAGCAAAGATTTGAAATCAAATCTCATCTTTAATAGGATTGGTCTAAAGGTCAAACCTCAAGTCATACTGCAGAAACTCCAGTCTGGTTTTACTACCAAGCCTGCCTAGCACTGTTGAGGTAAATAAACCCAAAAATTTAGGATACCAAATCTTGCCAGGGCCTGAGGGAGATCTCCTGTCCAGTTAGAGATCTCCATCCAGTTACAGAAGTCTGAGAAGGGTGAAGGGGCTGACTTGGAACAATACCAAATACCCAAGCATCACTGAATAACTTCTAGCATCTCTTCTTCAAGGAAACACTCATGTTTCCCGGCAAAGCTGTCTTGCCTGTCTTTTACAAAGAAGCTGACATTTAGATTCACACTTAACTGTCATCACAGACATATCCCAAGTTTCTTTAATGATCCCTGTGTCAGTGACTCATACAATATCACACAAGAAGTTAGAGGCAAGAAGAGGAATTGGATGTGGGTTTCCTGAAGCTAAGGATAGTTCTCTAATTATGAGGAGCTTTACAGATTAGAAAGCCAGAAGGCAACCTTGTGATTAGCTATTCTCTCTTCCTGCAGAACATGGGCTGTAGACACTGCCTAAATTAATTCCTTTCTGAATTATCAGGAGTTGTCATATTTTTCGGTTCATAGACCTGCTACAAATTTTCCAACAGTAATACAGATTGCTGTAAAGTTTAAGCTTCCTGACAACATGTAGTTTTATCCTCACTACCATTTGTTATTGCTGGCAGGTAATCCATTAAAACAGGCTGCATTCAAGATATTCTGAAAGAACTGCTGAACTTCATTTAAACGTTAGAGAACTCACCCCAACTTTTGGCAAATTATTTTGACAGCTGATTACCCTCACTTCAATACATAGCCTGGATTTTTTTTTTTCACTGTAGTATTCAGCCAACATAACTTATAATTTCTATGACTTATCTGAAGTGTCCAGAATGGTGGCTATATATGGAACATGTATATTACTCCAGAAAATAAACCCAGGTGTAAGAAGAAAAAGTGTGATATATAGACACAGATATACATACAGATATAGATATAAATACAGATGTAGATATAGATAGCTATGGAAGAATATAAATCCTACAGGTTCTACTGCATATGTGGAAATTCAGCTCAAATTTCTCAGTGATGACAATGAAAGAGCCAGGGTATTTCCAATTACAACTTTTTATTTTAAAATTTAAAAACTCAATAAAGTAAAAAACTAAATATATTAACACTCACTGTAAATAATATCAAATTTGACCATAATTTCACAAAAAAATGTGCTAATAAATATTTGTTAATAACACTGTAAAACCAGAAAGGATGTTACCTTCAGGATCATAGTTTTTGTAACCTACTCTGGTAAATTCATATGGAGACAACATATCCATAAGTGGGTTTTTAGGGAGTTTCTCAGGAACTAATGGCAGACCCACCATTACACATAACAAATCTCAACAAACATAAATCACTGCTGAGGAAATATGCAAACTATATTGTCCTGGAAATCCTTATGCGCAATGAGGACAGAGAGAGATGGAAACAATTCAATGGTGGCTGAATTTTCAGCCACAGCCCCATTGAATTCAGCTCTGAAGGCAGCAATTGCAGAAGCAAAAAGACTGCATGTCACACTTCCAGCCCAAGGAGATGTAGTCTGGAAAGCACCAGCTGAAAACCACTCAAAAAGGGCCTACTAGAAAGGGTTATGAACCATGTTGAAAAATGCTAAGGGGGTAGGAAAAAGAGGACAGGAGCAAGATCTAACATGCTTTTGTGATTTTTTAGTGACTCAACTGCTGTAGAGTCGAGTGGCTGTTACACACTGTGAAAGGGACAATGAAGACTCTGGAAAAAGCTCCATTATACAAAAAATGGTGTAAGAATGTACAAAAATTTCTTACACTTGCAGACTACATAAATTTATTTGATTCATTTCTCACACACACACGAAACTTCAGAGGTGAATGCAATAAAAAGTACTCAGGTCACTATTCTACTTATGAAATGTCACAATCTAGTAACTGGAGAATTGAGAAAAAGCTGCTTGTCTCTTCCCCAAAACAGCAGAAAAAATATAATCTATACAAATGTATGCAACTCCGGGATTATTTAAAAGAGCAGTGGATGTGAGAGAAGCATACAGGAAGTATCACATAAGCTTCAGATAAAACCGCAGGTGTACTTAGGCAGCTTTGGCTTGGTTCAAAGGTGAAACTCTACTTAAATCACTCTACCAAGAGGCTGAGAGTAAAGAAACTTGCTCATTTCTTCCCAAGTTTGGGTATTTGACCTTTGATGCTGTTGTACTTATTTTCAAAGAACACACATCAGGAAATACAAGGCTTGATTACAACTTTCCTTTCTAAAAAAAAGAACATGAAGAGCAATAAGCTGCAAATGCTTGGGTTAGAAAAAGTATTAGAACCATTAGAGAGACAAAACACCAGTATCAAATATAATTATCCCAGCACGAGAAAGATACAACAAAAAAGCTTAAAGCTATACAAATTAGATTTAAAACCTTCTGGATGTGCCTTGAAAACAAAAATAAAGTGAAAATAATTATCCTCATGTATCAGATGAGTATTCTTTAATATGGGTGGATTCCCTCTTGAAAACATCAGGTCAAGCATGGATGCTTTAATAAAGCTTAAGTCACCAAGTTCAGCATAGGAACACCAGCCCTAGATTAAATGTTAATTGTCTGAGTAATGCTGAAGGTTATATTGCATGACAAAATCCTTGTTTGTTCTTTGAATTATGGGAATGAGCGTGTGAATGCTACCACCTGCATACTTTTTGCTTATTCTTCTGAAATTTCCTAAAAACAGACAATTGAAAAAATGATCATGCTGTTTCATCATCTCCTCCTTTCCCCACACAGTTAAAAGGGAAAAAAAAAGAAACAGTGAAGTTTCTGAAGTAGGTCATCTAGCACAAGCACAGAGTATGTGTAAATAAAGAGCCATAGATTTTCCTCTTAGCTATCTGGAGAGAAGTTTCAGTGATCAGCCCAAACACTTTTTCTGTCAGAGATACGCCAGGAAAAGCAGTAAAAATAAATTTAGCAGCAAACACAATAGCAACAACTTCTTAAGTAGGGTCGTTTAGGTCTTAGAAAATACATTGTAATAAAATAGACTAATTAAATCAATCTGTTACACACAACAGAAGAATCAAGCTGAAAAGGGGTCACAGTGCTAGAATGAGGTGCAGTGCTAATGTGCTCTGGAAATGTGTCATAAACCCCAACCTTGGACACATCTGCTGAATATTCATGGTGCAATTAGTTGAATTATGGGACTACTACCTAAATATTTTAAAAATTAAAAAATTGGAAAGACTCATTGTGAGGGGGAAGGGAAGACTTGTCTACAAGGAGGTAAAGAGGTACCGTTCAAAGACAGACAGAACTAAAGGCATTTGACCACTCTTGACACCCTCAGCTCAAACTACTGCAGAAGAAAATCAAGTACCTCTCTCTGGATGCCAAGTACTCATACCTAATGTATATCTACTCTGAAGACAACTTTTAAAACCAGATCGTTCAGCCAGGATAAGGACATCCATTAATACACCTCTGAGTTATGTTCCAGAGAGGAGAGGGCAGTTTCTTTTGCTTTCCGACTGGTTTTATTAAGAGTTCATGAGAGAAACAAAATAAAGCTCTTAATCCATATTCTTTCTCCATCTCTCCTCTCCTTGGAAACACAAACCCTCAGAGGGTTTATCCCACTCAGATGAAAAAAGCCTGCCCACTTCTACAAGCATGAAGATAGATATCTGTGACCTCTGCTCCCAGGCAGGTTTTCAGCAGAGAGCTTCACAAGATTGATTCGGTCTTTACAACCATTGTAAGCTCCTGTGCAAAATAGGACTGTGCAAGTAAAACTCACTGGGCCCACAACCAGTGAAGAACTGTGGCCCCATAAGTCCAATATAATGAGGGTTATGAGCTACCATAAAACCATCTTAAGTGCCAGAACTACTATGCAGTTGGCTCTGCCCTGAATATATATTTGTGGTTTTATCAGGCCCTTTCTTCCAGTGTTTTTTTCCCAGTCTTCAATATTTTCATTATCCTCCATGCTAAACCATGAAGAGAACACCAGTTTTGACCAATTTTTTAAAATACGTATGTAAAATCTGTATGTGAAAGTCTGCCAGTTCTTTGCAGTGTTAGATGTGGAGGCACTGTTTACAAGCTAAACCATCAGAAAGGCATTATTAGATACCAGATAATACAAAAGGTGATGAAAAACACCAGGAATGAAAAAAGACATAAAACCCGTGGATGAAAGCAGAAATGGAAGAGGATGAGAACATCCTTAGAGTTATGCAAATACCCTAGTCCGGAAAAGTGTGGAGATGACTGGGCTTATCCAGACTGGGCTTCCACATCTGACAGCAGCTCCAAAATTCAGAGCCTTTTTCTAGTGTTTACTGCCACCAACCAATTGCTCTAACTTTTGCTTAAATGAAATTCAAACGAAACCAGAAAGCTTTGCTGTAAACTTGCAGAGTGCTACTAGACAGCTCAAGGCCAATTCATTCCTGACTGTAACACATGCACAACACAAATGGAAAACAGCAAGTGATTATTAACAGCTGCAAAGATTTCTGGAACAGGACTGTGACACAAAAGTAGTATTGATCTAAATGACACTATACAGTTATCAGAACAGCAAAAAAGTAAAGTTCTGGAGAATGCTAAATGTTTTGGAGCACAGAGTACAGCAACTGACAGTCCATCTGGTCTCTTTAACCCTTTGCTTTCTCATAAGCCCTGTGCATAGTTTCAAACAACACATGTGGATGTTTTTATCAAGAGATGGTGCAGAATCTGTATTTTATTTTCCTGACAATTCTAATCATTTTACTGAAAGACTAAGGAATAATCACCTCTAATGTACATATGATCAATGTAGGAAAGGATTCAGCTACAAAAGGACTGTACAAAAAAGCATCATCAACATGACAACAACAAACAATGTCTGACAAACCTGAAATGAAAAAAACTGTCCTGGTAGCCATGACACAATGTCCTGAAGGTCAATGAATCGAGTATGATTATGTTTTGATACATTATTATGCATAGCTGATTAATGATTTCTGACTTGACTGATCATGATCTCACTCTTTCTAGGTGAACAAAAATATTCTTACCCCTAACAAAGGGAGGAGAAACGTTTTCTTATAAAATATGGAAAAATGGGATACTTTAAGTGGCAGATTTATGGTTAATTTTAGAAATTACACTGCTTAACCAATCTAGTTCTTTAGAAGTAACATATCCCAATATTCACATATTAGCCAAAAACTTCTAAAAGGATTTCCAAAAACATATGCATGAGCCTATGTTAAGCTTTTTCCAATAGAAAAACCTATATATAAACTCCTAAACCACTAACAGATATTTTAAAAGGGAGTTTGACACAAAAAAATTCCTTTTGGCTCAGGAATATTACAGCTCCTATTTAGACATAAGCAAGAAAACCAAGGAGCTGGTGAGTTCTGTTACTACCTTTGGCAGAACTTATATTTGTACATGGTAAAAAACAGGTATAGGTTAGAAAGACATCAAGGGCTGGTGTGCCTGTATTAGAAGTCCCAGTGTGACATCTGGTGGGCACTTCTTGGGACAGCAATAGGCTGATTCATTCACTTTTTAGCAACACATAAAGGTCATGAGAAATTAAATAACAGGAGCAAAAGATCTAATACGAGGAACAAGAAAAACGGCATGGACTATACATGTGAGAAAAAAATATTTACAATATCCTCAGCTGGAGGAAGAAATTTTGTGTTCACTGGTATTGCTTTCAGAGTGTACTCAAGTATGATAAAATTTTTGATGGGAACTGCAAATATGTCTCATGTTGGCCACTTGGGGATGTGTGTTGCAATACTTGAGGCATTTTCAACACACATCCCATGCTGTAACAGAAGCAGTAACCAAAACAAGTACTGAGAGGAGACATCACGAACAAGAAAATGACTTTTCCCCACAGGGTGTGTCACATCTCTTTCACATCCAGGGTGTTGAAACTTGTGATTCCCCCAAATGCTAGAAACTCCATTAAATCATCGGTGGGAAGGGGGCACATGAAGAAACAAGTAAATAAAAAATAAACATCATTTCCCTGAAGTTGTTCTTTTGCATGTCACTTCTACTACATCATTTCCCTGAAGTTGTTCTTTTGCATGTCACATGCAAAACAGTCCAAGACATCTGGCCAGTAATTTGGTCAGTGACTGATCATGGAACTTAAAGATCAGCAAACAAAAATTAATTCTGGTAGCACTGCAGTGGTATCAACTCAGTTCAAGGACTATATAAGGAAAAAATCTATTTGTCTAGACTCTTCAGAAACCTAGAAGGTAAGAATGAGAGGCCAAATGGACATCAGGTGCCTAATGGGTGACAATCATAGAATTCAGACACCTGGAACACCACATCTATGCTCTGTCTCATGGCTGACTAATCAGCTACGAGCTAATTTCTCACCTATCACCAGAGGTGGTGCAGAGCATAATTCCTAAACCCTCTGGCTGCATCACTTGGCAAAACTAAACTCACTGCAGAACAAGTTGGGGAGAACAACACACTGATTTTTTGGTTGTTTTTTTTAATTTGCATAAATAACTCCGAATGCTGAGAGGTTCATCAACCAAGTGGAAGAAATTACTTTTAGGCGTCTTTCAAAATCCTAGTTGAAGAGAATTCTGTAAAACAACGTTTCAGCTCACAAGTGCCACTCTACAACTGAAAATTTAATCAAGAGAACAAACAACTAATACAAGTTTACTTTATCCCATAGGTTATGCATTTCAGACTTGGCCTCCTGGTGTATTTGTCCATTTTTTATTCGGTTTTTAATTCTATCATTTAGAAAATAGGGAGTGGAACCAGGAATGCTTTTTGTAGTTGGATACTCATGACACTGCCTCAGAAGAATAAGGCTTCACAGCACTTTCTTTCTATATGCATTTGGGAATTTTAAAGAATTATCCTTATCATCCAGCCAGTACAGCTGAATCCTAGCCTTTCAGAAGGCAAAGTAGCATAATATATATTCTGATTTATATCAGAACATATATGCTGAAACATATGATTGCAAAAATATTGTACAGAGGAAATTAGATACCTTGTTGCTAAACTTGTTCCTTGCTGCAATCATTTATACACAGTTCACTCTCATATTCCGGCTTCTGCCTGACATAAACAGAGACCTGGATCCTGACCCCATGTTATGCAACCAAAGGATTAAGGGAGCTTGCATGACTTGCTTTAGTTGTCTTCAATCTGTTTGAAATTACCCAAGCCTTTGGTACCGAACCTTTTGAAATAAGGTACATGGATGGTAAAGGAATTAAGATCAGTTGTAAAGGCATATACAAAGTAAGCATTATTGTAAATGTCTTTTCCAGGTCACTATTATCACTGTTATCATCAGACAACTTTATATTGAAATTACAACTTTACTTAAAGACCATCTTGGGAACTGTCTGACTGCAACATACCAGATCTAAGAAATTAATATTGTTCCTGAAAAACTGCATTTCATTCTGTAAAGTACTCATGCCTGGCAAATGCACAAACTGTTGTATTTATAACTAAATGGGTGTGGTTAATTGTTATTGCACTGCATTGAACGAAAGCTGACTGTTAGCATCAAAAATCTCAATATCACAACCTCACTAGCTGTACCATACACATTTAAGGTTATCTTGTTTCAGGCCTTCAGTAATACTCTTGCTGATGCTCAGTGAGAGATGAAGAGTTCCCACAATTCTGAACCCAGAGGAAACAGAGATGGAATGAGTGTGGAGTAATGAAGTTGGTCACCACTGAACTATTCATTAAAGAAGCTGCAGCTAGGAGAGAGAAGTCTGGAAGACAGGTAAGGTTGCAGAAAAATTGAGGTAGCTCAAAAGGGATGATTAAAATCTATAGAAAACTTTGATCACCACACTCTCTTTACCTACAAAGTGTCAGGAATGCCTTCACCCTGTCCTCTATCCTTTCATTCACATTATGTGATGAATCCAACATAGAACTTGGCTATTAAAGAAAATTCTGCAAAAAGTAACTGGCTGTAGAACTGAGCATAAATTATGTGCAGTAAACAGAAAATGAAAGGGTGGTGTCAAGAGAAGAAAAAGCAGCAGAACAGTGGAGTACCATTCCTTTTCACCACCAAGGGAGGCATTATATTACTGATATCTAGTCTTTACTATACTATATTTACTGTATTTACTTTTCCACTGTTTAAATTTATGCCTCTTCTCAAGTTATTCCAATTAAAAGGGTAAGGAGATTATTTCTTGTTCTTCTTTAAGCAGTGTATTTATTCTGAAGTTTTTATCCCCTAAGCTGAGCTAAGTAAACACTTAAAGAAATTTGAACTTCGTACTTTAATTCCTTGTCTCCTCCCTAGCTTCTTTTATTGCAGTTCTGGAAAGGACAAATTCCACACCCAGCTTGCTATGAAAGTGTGATGGCTCAGCATGCCAACCAAGCTCCCAGCCACTACACCAGATGGGAATGTAACTGGCAGCACAATATGGCTCAAAGATTTAAGTTCAGGGTGACCAAATCCCCATACCATGTGTGAGCTCATGTCAGGGTTAAACGTACTCAGACTTAGAAGGACAGAAGCAGAGAAGATGACCAAGCGGAGCGTGTGTGACCTGTCGTGGGTTCATGTTCACTGTGAGGAAGCATGGCACATACAGTGAATGTGACTTGTGACCAGAGTTTAAGGCAGTAACGCTGTAACTGTAGCTCCATTTTGTATTTCTTCTTAAAATCCTATTCCAAAGAATCCAGCAAACACTGTGGAATGGAAACTGCACAAAATTTTCATTTTCTAAACAAAACTATTGTACTTAGCTCTTTTCTTTGGCAATTTTAGTGAATTAACAAAAAAACAAAACAACAACCAAAAAAAAACCCCAAATCAAACCAAAACCAAAACCAAAACCAACCAACAAAAAAACACACAAACCGAAAAACCCAAGACAATTGTACGAGCATCCTGTGTTGTTTGACTTTAATTTTGCCAGTAGAGGGCTTACACGTTCTTTGAGATCTGTGAAATTAGAAGCTATTTATTCTACACAGAAGGCTATTTATTCTACACAGATTTCTTACTGGTGTATTTCCAATACAATGATCTTATCATAACTTAAAAGGTTAACACAGCTCAGTAGCCCTTCAGAAGGCAGGTGTGCACTCATTAATCTCCTTGAACACCCTTCGTTCGTAGTCTTCCTTTTCCTCAGATAAGTGCACCAATGCAAACAAAATGCCTACCCAACACACCATATAAAATACATTCCTTGGTTACATCTGTCTCCTAGCTCTTTTTCTCATGTATGATTAAATGTAAATAATCTTGCAAATGCAAACTACTGAGTGCAGTGCATTTGGGTCCCTCACTACAAGAGAGACATTGAGGCGCTGGAGAATGCACAGGGAAGGGCAACACAGCTGGTGAAGGGTATGGAGCAGGAGTCTGATGAGGAGCGGCTGAGGGACCTGGGTGCATTTAGCCTGAAGAAAAGGAAGCTGATGGTGGACCTCCTCTCTCTCTAGAACTACCTAAAAGGAGGTTGTAGTGAGGTGGGAGTCAATTTTTTCTTGCAAGTAACAAATGATAGGACAAGAGGAAAGGATCTCGAGCTTACATAGGGACATCTACATTAATTGGATATTAGGAAAAATATCTTCACTGAAAGGAGAAAGGGTTGTTGAGCATTGGAACAGGCTGACCAGGGCAGTGGTTGAGTCACCATACTTGACGGTATTTAAAAGACACGTAGATGTGGCACTGAGGGACATGGTTTAGTGGTAGGCTTCGCAGTGCTGGATTAATGGTTGGACTCAGTATTCCTAGAGATCTTTTCCAACCTAAACAATTCTATGATTTTATGATTACCAGGAGTCTCAGCAGAAGTATTGCAAATGGAGGAGGACCAGGTAATTATGCTCAGTTAACACAGAAAAAAACTCACCTCAAATTATGAAACATATCTTCCTTTTCTATACAGCTACAGCTATACAGTTTAGTATCTTTACCAACTGGTCTGAATCTTATCTATTTTCTTCTCACTGAAGCAGTTAAAAATTCATTCCCATTATCTTTAAGCTACTGGCAACACATAAAATTTGACACATGGCTTATCAGCATATAACTCTTCAAATCTTATCATTTGCATTCTTTACCACTTATTTTCAATCTTTTCAGCCTTTAATAATTTTTTATCACTGTTCCTAGATCCTATTTTAATTAGGAGGGCTTCTTGCCCAGACATTAATACACACACTCTTAACAAAGTTCAGAACAGTCTCCAGTAACATGAACTGCATGTGATTAAGTCTAGTGAATAAATCTATTTGATCACTGTGCAGTTTGATATCAACACATGCTTAGTCAAATACTATTGTAAGATATGTATTTCTTAAGTCAAAAGGTAACCAGGTTCTTTACTTTGGTTCTCAGCTGCCCTGAAAAGATGGGCTTTATAGGGGGAGCCCCCTATACCAAGCTAGGGCTCTGGACTGACGGTCAGAAGAGCTCAGGCACAGCAGACCTCAGAAGGCTTGATCAGAAGGCTCACAACTTTGAGAGTTTATTCCAGATAGATTAACAGACAGTTCTCATAGCTCATAGTAGAAGTAGATAGTTCCTAGAAGTTCCTATTACATCAGTAGATCTAGATCTCTCTCTCTCACGCAGTAATATCCACACCTTTTAAGTGTTCTCACATCTAACATGTTACCACATAATTGGTTAACCAATTCATCTTAACATACACCACAGCCTCTCATTGGTCACAGGCCACCACACACACTGCAGGTAGCTCTGTTCTCTTTTAAGGTAGAACTCCAAACAGCTTTTCTTAAGGGATGCACTCACTGTCACCCCCACAGGGCTTCATATATGCCATCCTGCGTAATGAAGGTATTAATGATTTGCCTCTTTCATTTCGTAGCTATTAATTATTAAATTTCACAAACACCACAGTACTTGTTTTCACGTCACTGGCAATTGTTAAGAGTTATAAGTGTAATTGGTGCTGAAATAATCAAATATATGCCCTTTACATATTGTCTGGAAGTCCTGTTTACTAGATCACTTAGAAGCTGAGAAGGGTGACTCACATTTAATGAAAAGTTCACTGTGAATTAGTATGCTTTAATTAATAAGGTCCTATTCAAATTTTTAAAGATCTTCAGAAATTATGCTAATAAACAGAAAATAAAATGTTATGCTTTCAAAATTCTGACAGCAGACCATGTAGCCTTCAAGGTCTCCATCAGTAGATTTGTTTCAGTTGTATAGACTCATTTCTCATCATCTTGTGACAGAATTAAATACCTCTCACATGAGGGAGTTCTAATGTTTTGCAAACACAGTCCAGCCTAGACCAAGCTGTGAACATTTCAGCTGATGTCGCTCCCTGGATTACAGTGGTCAGTGGGATCAAACCTGTACCCGTGGGTTCCTCCAGCTGGGAGGAGCCTGTTGGATCAAAGCTGGGCCTCCTTCAGCTTCAGCTTCACTCCTTTAGAGTGTCCCCCTGACTGAATACAAAAGGGCTCCTTGGCTCCAGTGGGACACTGGCATTCCCCCAATTCCTCCTGAATTTGGACCTACAGACACAAGAGTACAAACAGTACAGCCTGTTTTCTGTCTTTGGGAATAGGGACATGTGCTCAGTACTTGAAGAGAAATGTGTGGTACCGAAAAAGACCATGTAAGGATGCGTCCTGTGATACACGTAATGGTCATGGTCATGGCTTGGCTTCATGAAGATTTGGGAAGGGCTCTCCCCACGTGGCTGCGTCCTTCGAGTCTGCGCAGTGGATGTTTTAGGTGAGGCACAGCATGCACAGAACTGGCCCCACTGTTTAAAGTCCATCTGGCATGGCCAAGTGAGCTTGGACAGTGACAGTGAAGTCCTCGGGACTAGAACCTACAGTCTCCGGTATTCCCAGGAGGTCTCCCATCCAAGTACTAACCGGGGCTGACCCTGCTGAGCTTCCGAGATCTGACGGGATCGGGTGGCAGGGTGACACTTAACTGTCTGATACACGTGATATACATTCACGAACTACTGAGTTAGTGAGCTCTGTGGCCTTTTGGTAAATCATGAGTGGGGGATTTTAAAATAACTTGACATCAACTCAGCCGATTCAGCAGTGAACCTGCTGTTCAGAGCTTCCCTGGTACTTTACTGGGCCACAGCCAAGGCAGAGCAGCGCTCCCCGCAAGGTGTGCCAGGGATCCCGCGGGGGTCCGACAGCTGCTGCCTGGGAGCCTCACGCTGACTCCGCTGCCCTCAGCACTTCCCGCCCGCATCCCAGCCCGTCCCAGCGGACCCACACCCCGGCCCGTCGGCGGGCGCAGGGCAGAGGTCGTCGCGGGCCCGAGGCATCGCCGCGCCCCGCAGCACCCGCGAGCAGGAAATGCCGCCTCGGGGCGGGCAGCCTGTACCACCGCGATAGAGGAGGGAATGTAGGGGCCCCACGCTGGAGGGATTGGTCCCTCAGTTCTCGACGGCACCGCTCGCTGCTCCGGTGACCGGAGGCCGGCTTTGCCCTGCACGGGCGGCAGCTTCCAGCCCCGGCCCTTCCCGGAACCTGCGGTCCGCCGCCGGCCCCTCCTCCCTGTCTGCGCTGGTGGTTGCGCCCGGCGCGGACGGCCCCGTGGCCGGGGCAGGGCCGGCGCCGCTGCGGGTGAAGATGGCGTTCCCCGGGCAGCACCCTGCGGCCGGAGGCTTCTACCAGGGCGCGGTGAGCGGCGGCCGGGAGCGGGGACGTGGCTGTCCGGCGTAGGGGGCAGCGGCGAGCGCCATGTGAGCGGGGTCTCTCCAGCCCAGGGGGCAGCGGCGAGCGCGGGGTCTGTCCGGGCGCAGTGCCCGCAGGGAGGTGCCGCAGGGGCCAGCTCGGGAATGGGAAGTGGGAAGAGCAGAGGCTCGCCTGGCACCTGCTGCCGAGGGGCGAAAGTCAGTGCAGGGGATACCATTCCGTGATTTTCAACTAATAATCAATTTTATTGATGGATTTCGCACTCAGTATATATTCATCCAAGTGTTTTCCTTAGAGATCTGTCTTGTTCAACTTTACTGAAGAAAAATCGGAAAAAAAATCAGAAAAATCTGCAGTGCTTTAATATTACTTAAGCACCCCGTTTCCTGCTAGTAATAGATTAAAGTTAAACCTTGATAACACCAGGCTGTATCTAAATCAGTGGATTGCTCCTGTGCAGTGTTTTACACGGATCTGCTTACATTACAGTAAATTAATGTATCAATAGTAACATTCAAGGTTGTGATTTTTAGCATAAGGAGTTTCTTTTTTGATTGGTTTGGGGGGTTTTTTGTTTTGTTTTTTTGTTTGTTGGTTTGGTTTGGAGGTTTTTTTGTATGGTGTGTATATAAAAACGTAAGTTGGTAAGTACAAATTCTTAACTGAGTCTTAACTTTTCTTCTTGATGACTAAAGTATGGAGGAGCTCCAGGAGGACCAGCATTCCCTGGACAAGCTCAGGATCCTTTGTATGGTTATTTTGCTGCAGTAGGAGGGCAGGTAAACTTCTAAAATGTTATTTGCTTCTTGACTATTGTTTTCCTGAGAAATACTTTCTACATTAGCCTTTGGAAAGAGGCATGCCTAATATTTGCAGTGAGAAAAAGTATTGTTTCAAATTTAAAAAAAAACAAACAAACAAAACAACAACAAAAACCCAAACAACCAGAATTGTTCTACTTAGTCTGTTTCCTCTATATAGCTGTGTCGCTCTATGATATAGCTGTATACACACAGGAAGTCTGCAGTTTGAATAATCATCTTAGTTTCTGTGTTGTTTGTGTGAATACATACATATATATACACAAACATATGCTTGTGTGCCTATATTAGCATATACAGGGTCTATATAGGTCCATGAAATGTAACTGAATCGTGGCTCAGCTCTGTGCTGGTGAACAGTGTCAGTGTCAGGAGAAAGAAAGCAGAAACAATTGAAAGTACGGGCTGTGGAGATGGCCTGGCTAAGAGCAGGAAATGATAATGGGAAAGAGGTCATTACATGATGTTAATAGATTTGCAAATGTAAAAGCAGTCCTGAGTTGTGCTATTATCTGGGTTTACTGGTAGCATGGAATGATTATACTTTTAGAGGAAAGGCATTCAGAACTTTCTTTTTTTCTTCCCTGTCATCTTGCACAGCATTTTTAATTCCTGTAATTTTGTGGCAGATATATTGGTTTGTATGATTATGTACCTTACTAGATAAGTAAGATAAGTGCTACTTGAACTATATTACAAAGTTCAGGAGCAATTAAGTTAAGTTTATTGAGCTGAAGTTCTGTCTTTGTTGGCCATATGTAAAGCTATTTTTTGCATACTTGTACGTGTGCAGATCTAAAACTCTTTTCCTGGATCAGTTACCCACAGGCAGACATAACCACAACATGAAAGTTTGAATTCAGCAATATTAACTGATGTTCAAATTCCCTCTGTAATTTGGGTTAGTTTTGTTCTCTGTGTTAACTCTTTTGAATTAATGATGCATCTTACAGACTATATCTTACTTCTTTATAACTGCCTATGAAAATATTTAGACAATGTGTTTTTGTAGTAAGGGAGAACACTGAAAGACCTGTGTGTAGTGAGGCTTCTCTGGAAAGGTGGAGCCCAGGCTGAGGTATCCTGAATGTCCTGACAAATTGCCTGCCAGCTGAGATGCCTCTGCATGCAGGTGCCACCTGGATGTGTGCCAGGAACCATCAGCAGAGCCAGAACTGACACTGGAAAAATTAATAAGTTCCTAGTGTAAACGGAAATGGAGGTAGCAGCAAACAGGATGCAGCACTGTGGAGAAGAGATAGCAGGAGCTGAAGGTCAGCAAATCGTAGACCATCCCCAGGCTTCTCAAGTGAGAAGTGGTTACTGTGAGCAGGGGAACCAGCGGGCTGATGTGTATGATCAAGTTACCACTTTAGAATACTGAAATACTTTATATGTGTAGAAATCATTCCTTATTGAAATAAACTGGGTATCTTTGGAAATGTTATCCTTGGAACTGGAGGTGTCAGTTTTTGAGACCAGTGGCAGTACTGAAGTAAAAACCCTACAAGGAGGCAGTGCAATAGAACAGATAAATTATCAGCTGCTTTTACGGCCATCTCTGCAACTCTGTAAAAAGCCTCATCTCAGTTTTCCATATATACTTGCTGCAGAATTAGTAGGTTTTGATTATGATTTGCTGCTCTCTGTTTGTTTTATGCCTTTGTAATATAAAATGTTGTCTCTGATCTTCCTTTGAGGTAGTTTACTACAGAGATCTTGTCTTTGATTTGATGAATTAATTTCCTTTGTTTACAGAAGAAAGTCAAAAGTATAGTTTCAAATCTATATTCAATTTAATTGAGTCTATTTTTGTAGGAATAATTCTTTTTTGTCTGTTTGAAAAGCCCATATGCCTTGTCTAGTTTAACTGCTTATGTTCTACTTAAAAAAAAAACAAAAAACACAAAACAAAACTACAAGGATCTTTTTGGTAATGTTAATCTTGATTACAGGTCATGCTTTTCTGTCTTCCTCTATTTTAAAGTTATGCAGATCCTAGCTTTGTTTTGTTAGACTGATGGAATAGATTGGAAGCAATTTCGGGTTTAGCCACCATTAACTTTACATAGAATCAAAACATTGTTTCTCTTTTTTCAGACTTTGGCAAATATTATTTAACATGGTAACTACTATTTGTCCTTTAAATAATGATACTTCATTTCTGAAAGCTATCTGGCTGTGCTGTTCCCAACATGCCATTTAGTAGCATGTTTCTCTTAAAAAAATGCTTATTGGATTTAAAAACATCAGGAAAATGCTGAAGCAAATAAATTTGTTTCAAATATAAAGCAAATCTCTTTTCAATATTTAATGATTTATAGAGTGGCATCATTTTTTTTACATCTACAGGTAGAATGTTCCATTCCTAAATGAGGTTAAATTAAACTCTCTGTGAACCAAACTTTATGCTGGGTGTGGAAGAATAAAACCTAGAATTCCAGCTCCACCTTTGGCAGATCATTGCTTTCCATGAGTTGGCAGGTTTTTTCTCTATTTGGCCCTGAGCTGGATGTGTTGCAAGTGTGGCTTTTTCCAAATCATGAAGATAGGTATCTTTTCTGGGTTTGTTTTGTTTTTCTTTCAAAGTTTTCTGCTTTCTGCTTTTGTTTGTTCTGATAGCAACTGACTATTAAAAAAACCCAGAGTGTTATTTTTCTTTAGATTTGTCAGTCTTAAGGCTGTCTTGAGAAGAGGTTATGTGTCTGGGTTCCTTTTTGAAAGGGTAACTAATTTAATGCTACTGTAAAGGAAGTGGATACTGGGAGTAACCAGAGTGGGAGAGGGAATTAAAGCAATAGCTGATACATCTTCTGTTATCGAAAGGATGGACAAATAGATGCTGATGAGCTACAGAGATGTCTCACCCAGTCAGGGATTGCAGGAGCGTACAAACGTAAGTTAATGATTTAAATAAATAAGCAAAACTAAAGCATAATAATTCTTCTGCCATTTACTAAAAAAGGCTTGTACTTGTACCTTCTACAAAATTGGGTTTTTTTCTTTGCATGATAAATGGATTTTCCTTCGGTATGGATTACTTGGCAACATAAATTCTCTGTATTCAGTTCTGTGCACCTAACACTCCCCTTCTCAGCCTCTTTAGTTCCCCACTGTAGGGCTGTGGAGTGGGAGAAGTGTTTTGTTTTGTAATGGACAGACAGTTCTTAATAGGGTGTTTTGCTTTGCTTTAAATGGAGCTTTGATATTTACCAAAATCTGTGGCCGGACTCCTTTGTCAGGATCCCTCCTGTTCAGTTTACAAAGTGGAGCTTCTCTGAGTGAAACTGACTTGCTTAAAGTCATGTCTATGATGGAAAATAAAGGACCACTTTGTCTGAAACAAAAAACTGTTATACATTGAAATAAAATAATTTTAAATATAACTTGAATTGTCTGCAGATTGTATACTATCAGTTTTTCTATTAAGTAGTGGCTTTTACTTGGATCAAAATACAGAATGGCTGTATACACGGGAACCAATTATAAGTACTTTATACATTAGAGTATATTATCAGTATATAATTTAAATTTATAATAAATTTAAAATGTTACATTTAGACAAAACAGAAAATTATGCTTCTAACATAATTTATTTTTCCTTCTTCCAATTTTAACAGCTTTCAACTTAGAGACTTGCAGACTTATGATCTCAATGCTGGACGTATCCTTTACTTTGAAATGTAAATGTTTTTGCATTACATAGGCAAAGATGAGAGGGTGCCAGAAATTTGGAAAATGCTTTGTAGTTCTCATTCAACCTTACTTGATAGGTATTGTGATCATTATGATTGGGGAGCTACTTCCATTCTTACTGATTTCAAAGGAAGAAGAAATAATAATAAAAGAGGCTCTCAGTGACTGATCTTCTCATAATAAGGGGTATCCCTCTAAGCCTGGGGACATTTTTCTCCACTGAATGTATGAAGAGTCAGGTCTGGTGGTCCAGAATAGAGGTTTGTGCAAACCACTTACTATGCTTTTCAAATAGGACAGCTTTCCAGTCCTTTTAAATGAATTTTAAACATTTTTATTGCACAGCCTGAGTAAGCAATCTAAGTCCCCCCAAATCCTGTTCCTTGAATGAATCAGGCTTGAGTATTTAATGGAACAGTATATGGCATTCAGCAGTAGGACCTACTGTGTAAGGTTGGAATCTTTGACATTTTTTTAGCCAAAACTTAAATTGTCATGTTTGAATGTTTTGCTGCTTAAAAAGAAAAAAGTAGAAATGAAACTGCAAGGACTCTTAGCTTACCTTGAGCAAACTGCATAGAATACAAGAGAACTGATACCTTAATTTTTATTTTGGCATCTATTTTTGTTTCAGATACGTATTTTATTAGTTACAATTATATAGCAGCAGGTCAAAAACAAGTGTGTGAACTAAGTAGAATTCAGAAAGAGCAAATAGCTTTAGCATATTTCCATGGGAAGAAGCGTGGGTGGAGAGCAGGTTCGCTGACCTTTGGTTTTGGGTAGTAGTATTACCTGCATCTGTGCTGGGGGATGCTTTAGTTAGTTTTCTACCAGAAGAAATTAATAATAGTGAAATAATATTAACCTTCAAGTAATAGTTTTTAACTACAGAGAGGTGGTGCTTTTTTGCTTGTTTGTTAAGAAATGTTTTTCTTAGCTTTGAAATCAGAGGGATATGTCTGGCACACTGGGATTTAACGAGTTTAAGGAACTCTGGGCTGTGCTTAATGGCTGGAAGCAACACTTCATAGCTTTTGACAGCGATGGAAGTGGTACAGTGGATCGTCAAGAACTGGAGAAGGCCTTGATGAATATGGGTAACTTGTGAAATGTTCTTGCTTCTGATGCTGCTTACACCATTTCCCAGTACCAGTTATCATACTGCAGTAACTAACGTGATACTTTACAATGAAAAATGCCTTGGACTCTGTTAACTTACCTATGTTTTCAAAATAAAGACTTTTTATTTTCAAATAGGATTTAGACTGAGTCCACAGGCTGTGACTGCAATCACAAAGAGATACAGCACTCATGGAAAGATTGCATTTGATGATTACATCGCCTGCTGTGTGAAACTCCGCGCTCTCACCGGTATGCCCGATTATAGCCTTGTTACTGTCATCCCCATAATACCCTTTTTTATTTAATAAAATTTAATGCTGATTTTCCTCAAGTTCAACTTTTGGATACTACAAAATAGGTTCCCTTCAATAGTCTCCAGGCAGAACTGGAACAACTATAGATAAGGCTTTTTACATTCACATGGAAAAATGGATTTTAAACTAATGCAGGGTTTACTCCAGAGACTAGAAAAGCTATCAAAATTGGGAAACTGTGCTTATTAACAGAACATGAAGGGTGTATATGATAAATACACAAATATATAAGAGGAAAATAAGTCTTGGAATGAATTGCAGTGTTGTTCATCGGTTCTCCTTCATGTGACTTGGGGAATTTTAGGAAACTACTATACATATTTAAAAAATTGATTAATTGCAATTCTTCTTACCTGATTTCTGTTTTCTTAATGCATTTTTGCAGAATGTTTTAGAAGAAGAGATACAACTCAGCAGGGCTTTGTGAACTTCCAGTATGATGATGTAAGTGAATTTTAAGGAATCCATTAAAATTCCAGGGTAAAACAACGGAAAAACTTAAAACTGAAGACAATCAGTAATGATTTGAGTTTGTGCCTATCTTCCCTGCGCTTGTAGTGTTATCTGAGAGCCCAAAAGTTCTGGGGCTTGTTGAGTATTGTCTCAAAAACTTTTTGTATATTTTATAGAGTTTTATAAAAATGTTGTTGTGCACTTTTGTCTGGACTTCTTACCAGCCTGGTTCAAGAAGATCCAAGAAGCTACATTGCTTGATAGCATCACTTTCTGTGACTTCTTTGTCATTTTTTGTTTTAAGGCTTGGTAGGCATTTTTCCCAGGAGAGGCTGGCAGAGGTCTAGTGTAGACAGACACAAATCACACTCAGTCAGGCCAGTGGTTCTTGGCTTCCTGGCCACATCTGTGCCAGAAAAGGAGAAAACTAGATTCAACTTTTCCTTGTTTTGGTTTTTGGCAGCAGGGGAGGGGTGGAGGCAGGGGAAGGGTAGAGGAGCATCTGTTGGGTTTTATTTTTGTTGTTATCATTAAGGAGATGCTTTGTTTTAATTAACTACTTGCTGATTCTCATACTTCAAATTCTGTTCTTCACGGACCAAAATTCTCTACAGAAAAGTGTAGTGACAATGAGTATTGTGGGAGAAAAAGTGAAAACTTGTTCTCTGCCATACATTTGTCTAATAAGCATTATTCTCTTTTTAGTTCATACAGTGTGTTATGAGCATCTAAATCAAAAGGAAGCAAGCCACGAATGAGCATGATTTAACATTCCAGTCTGTGTTTTGCTTTGCCAACTCTTCCAATGATTGTGTATCTTAATATTGGAAATGGCTATTTTATGAAATATCACTGTACACACTTTTTTTTAGACTTGGCAATGAATATGAACTACTCATGTACTCTTGTCTATAACATCCAACTTATGATTATTAAAGAAGCTTTTATTTTTATAAACTTGCAATTCACTATGTATGACTCAGATCGTGCAAATGCTAAGATTTTCTGTAATATGTTTCCTTTTCCCCTGTGATTCACTAAAACCAGTATCTCAAGTGCGACTTACCTTTTTCTGTCTTAAAGAGTAATGTGTATGACTTAAGATGATACATATTCTTTTGTCTTTGGTGGCATAAGACAGATGTACAAACTGAGTGAGCTTTCGGAATGGTCATTTTCTACTGGTCTGTTAGAACATCAGTAAGTTTCGGTTGTTTATTTTGTCAGCTATTTTCAAGATGAAGTCTGTAACACCATGCCCTGAGTGTAAGACTACTTGTTAGAACTTCTTGTAAGCAGGGATGCGACAAAACATAGCTGAGAAGTCTTCTAGCTGTGTGCTCTGGTATAGGGGGCTTTTGTTCCTATAAATTCTTGCTCTGTGTCACTATATAAAACATCTTTAATCATACAAAAGCTGTGCCATGTCAGTTTGTACATCAACTTTCCCTTTTCACAATTAACTTCTGACAGACCAGTTACGCCAGTTAAATGGCTGCTTCTGTCTCCTCCACTTTAAACCCTAACAAGTAGGGTTTGCCTCAATATGTTATCTAATGGAAAAGGCCCTAAATCCACTCCAAAAACGTTATTGCCATATTAGTCTTTCAGATTACAGCATTATTTACCAATGCTGAAGAATGTTCATGAAAGCAGATACAGAAAAACATAAAAGAGAAATAGTCCTCAGAGCAGAAATCTCGCTTGAAGATATATTTTGATACACTACCTTGCTAAGAATACTGTAAAATTTAGGTCTCAAGTTTCTGGGCTATAAATTCAAAGCAGGCTGATCTCACCTAAAGAAGAAACCCTTCCTTACTACTTAAATTTAGAATCCTTTGGATATCACTTCTAGTTTTATTTCAGGAGCTAGTTCCCTTTCTGCCCTCAAAAATGAATTCTAAAGGCATAGACAGCATTATACTTTCACATTTTGGTAATTGCACATTGTCCTGTTGCACATAAAGTTGGGAAACAGACAGAATGCTACAGAAAGCATTTCTAATGTAATGACCAAAATCCATAAAGGTTTCTCTGAGTAAAGTAGCCAATATCAGTTTTGCTGCAGTCCAAAATTCTGACAGCTGACAAGGTTAGTAAGACTATAAACCAGAGGCTATTCTTCCTGTAGGGACTAGATTAGACCATTTGGCATAAATAGAGTATTCATCCTTAAACTGATGAGATATCTTTACCAAAATGCTCATTACCCACACAGCTTTTCTCTGCCTCTGTTTAGTTGTGATTCTGGTCTTGTAGTGGCTTTGCTGGGATAGAATGAATTATCTTTATGGCAGCCTCTAGGTTGCTGTGTTTTAGATTTGTGACTACTCAGCATCAGTAGCACAGCAGTGTTTGAGCTGTTGCCAGCAGTTTCTCACTCTGCAACCACAGTGAGTCGGCTGAGGGTGGGAAGAAGAGGCTGGGAGGGAATGCAGTGGGGAGAGCTGACCCAAATGGGCCAAAGCACTCAAGACAAGACCAAGAGCCCAAGACTCAAGTCTTTCTCAGTTTATTTTGGCACCTGCCAGCTACTGGGCAGTGAAATGCTGCAAGAAAACAGTATGAACCCAAAGGGTTTTCTTCAGTGATCTTCTTGTAGACACAAAACAGAGAAAACTGGAAAACAAGCTGTTCCAAAACCAGGAGACAATTCTAGCTTACTTAGGAAAAAAATGCCTTTTGTTCTCTGTAAGCATTTCAAAAATCCATCATATTCACAGGGACTGATGGGGTAAATCATCTTTCGTGTTTAGACAGAAACTAAGCTAATACATTCAGATGCTAAGAAGTTACTATGGTGTCATCTAGCTAAAAAAAACCCCACCTGAAACCTTTGTGAAAATTACTTCCCCATTAAGAGTAGATTCAGTGGACAGCTTGAATATGCAAGATACCTGCTTCAGAGAAACAGTTATCTCAAACTCAGAGTTACAGTATGCCTTTCCCACAAGGCATACTGGGAGGATGCTTATATGAGACCAAGTGGGGTAATTGCTGTTAACACTTGTGCAAACCATTGGGCATAGTTTTGAATAGATATTTTTAATAGGTTGCCCTCACATGCAAACTAAGGAGTAGTAATTTTAGATTTCCTTTGAGAACAGTAAGCCCCTAAGATGAAGATTTGAGAAGCCCACAGGATCATTTTCAACCCTGGAATTTGAAAAATAACATCTGTATTCTACTATAAGCCTTTTGCCATCATCTTTTTTTTGCAGAGACCTATAAATCAAAAGTGCTAAATACAAGGATTTAGAAGAACAAAATACAACAGTCTTTGTCATTGAAAATCACTTTACTGATGTTACAATATGCTAGTAACATTGAAAACCACAGGCATCTGTATTAAATACTCTCTTAGAAGTGGATACTGTGACGCTGTTATTAAAAGTGAGCAGGAATTTAGAACCCCAAATTACAATTACTTGATTTTTTAAAAAGCAACATTTTATTTAGCTACATGAAAGCCAGATTCATTCAACAGCCCAATGCCTGTAATATTTATGACAAAAATATCACACTCAAAGCTAGAAAGTTGTAAATTGCAATGCTTCATTTTGGTGTTTGTCCAAATCTTATGCTTCTATTACATCAGATACGATTTTTAAAGGAATATCACTAGCAAAGACAACAATACGATGCAGATTGTTGTTTTTGCCAATACTAGCCCAGCCACAGTGGTGAAACATGATTCTCTCTTGCCTCTCTCAATAAGGGCTAGTATGAGTGAAAAAATAGATAGCTTTTTTTTTTTACAGCAATGCCCAAGTTAAGCATTAGCACAAAATGAAGCTGGCAGAACCAGTTGGTATATACCACCCCAAAAGCCTTGCAGAAAGCAAAGCTTTTTGGTTATACCATAAATAGTGTTTACTCCAGCAGATTAAAAATTTTGTAATGCTTTGCTATTCTGAAAAAAATATTTTGCATTTATGCAATGGTAAAAATAAGTACTGTATTCTATATAAAACGTTACCTATTGTAATATATTTTTATCCTTAAGAAAAAAAAATCAGGTTATATATTCACAGTTTGAATATGTTCTGGACTGTATTTCCAAGCATAAAATATGCAGAGTCTACACAGGCAGTGAGCAGGAGTTCTTGTACTAATAATCAAAATAAATCAGCATTTGCTGTTATACAGAGCCTTTACAATATTGCATGATTATCTGCTCGCAGCACTATACTTAGAAGGTCAGTCAGGCTCATATACAGAATTTCTAACATGGTTGGAAAAATAGACTCTCCATGCTAAAGTTAGAATATATTGGGACTTAAGGCCTCATGTTGATTTTTTTAACAAAAACTTTATTTTATTTTTTTTTAATTCAGAGGAATACAGAAACGGAAAAAAAATTTTGTTGCTTTGAGATTTTATGCTTTATCAATTAAAAATAGTGTTGACACCTGTACTTCTCCCTTAGAGAACGTTTCTTTTTAACTGATCTGTGCTTATTTTCCCAAATTTTCCTCATCACATTCTGAGTTATATTGCAAATGCAGCTTGTCTTTAAGTAGCACAAGTTTTAAAACAGTTTAAAGCTGGCTTAGCTGAAGTGATTTTGAAACTGGTGTAGATTGGATTTTAGAGAAATAAAACTGCCAGACCTGGCTAGGTAAGCCAATTTTGAAGCCAGGTACAGTGTCTCAAGAGTGAGCAAATGACCACATTTCTGTGTACTGAACTTATTTTTACTTCTTGTTTTAGTTACTTGGCTGAGATAACATGTTAATGTTGACTGTTTACTGTTGCAGAAAACTGTTGAGGAATCACAAGATACCACATCCTGGGTGCACAAGCTGCTGTTTCCAAAGCTTTGGTTTACATCAGCATCTGTACTTGAGGCACCAGAAATGATTTTCATAAGCTGACTTAGAAAATACTCATGTCAAATGAGTTTCTTAGTGTAGATGATAGAAATCATTAAATCCTTTCCTATTCTGATGAAATCACACTTAAGGGAGTCCTATCTGTATTGCAGCTATCAGTTTCACTGTTTCCTTTTTTCCTGCTCTATTAGGACAATAATTATGCACACACAGGAATCTTGCCCCACCATGCAGTCATGGGATGACATGCGTGCAGTTTATTTAAATTTGCTTTCAGGAAATGTGATCAAAGCCAAATCCCATATTGCTGATAAATGTTAGATGGTTTGGAAGCCATGCAAAGTGGGTCATCAGCTCAGCAGTCTGATGCATAATTTTTTTCTGGGGAAAAAAATCTTCAGTGGAGACCAAAATGCTCAAAATGAGGCAAATAACTTCACATGGTGGTTGATAATAGTGGTCCAGACAGTCCACTGTTACCCCATGCCACTGATACTCAAATAATTTAGAGAAAGAAATGCATCATCTTCAGACTTGGAGCAAGAAAAACAGCAAACAGCTCAACTTTTAGGTTCACAGACCTGGTGATTAAAGAGGCTTAGTTTTCAACAATGTTAGAAGGTGAAAAAGACACAGGATGGCTGAGCCACAAAGTGGTTTTACCAGTTGTCATCATGATTTAACCCCAGCCTGTAACTCAGCCCCACAGAGCCACTCGCTCACTCCCCACCCCCAGTGGGATGGGGGAAGAGAATTGGAAGGGTAAAAGTGAGAAAACTCATGGGTTGACGTAAGAACAGTTTAATAATTGAAATTAAATAATAACAGTAGCGATAATTTTAAAAATAATTAAAAGGGAATCAACTGAGAGAGAAATAAAACCCAAGAAAGACAAGTGATGCAAATAAAAAGAATTGCTCACCACCAGCAAACCAATTCTCATTCAGTCCCTGAGCTGTGGTTTCCCACTACCAACCTTCCCCCTGGTTTATTGCTGAGCATGATGCCATATGGTATAGGATAGTCCTTGGGTCAACTGAGGTTGCTGTCCCAGCTGTGTTCCCTTCTAACTCCTTGTGCACCCTCAGCCCACTCATTGGCAGGGCAGTGTGAGGAGCAAAAAGCATACCCATACCAGCTACTGTGAAGAAAATTAACAGCCCCATACCAGCTACTGTGAAGAATTAACTCTTCTTCAGGCAAAACCAGCACACCAGTGCAAATTGCACATGAGAGGTGAGGCACCATCACCTACACTATAGCAAGAGTGAAAGATCATAGAATCATAAAATGGTTTGGGTTGAAAAGGACGTTAAAGATCATCTAGTTCCAACTCCCCTTGCCATGGGCAGGGACACCTTCCACTAGACCACATTGCTCAGAGCCCCAGTCCAGCCTAGCACTGAACACTAAAAGGTATGGGGCATCCACAACTTCTCTGTGCAAACCTGTTCCAGTGTCCCATCACCCTTACAGTAAAGAATTTCTTCCTAATAAGATGACTAACTTAGCAGCTTTGTGATCTCAGTCAAGTCACAAAGAGGCTGTTAGTGGATAAATCATTCATGAAAATGTTTTTAGTAGGAGTGGCAAGGGGATGAAAGAGAACAGGAAATTGTTTTACAGTGGAGTGTGATAACTTTTGTTACACTCGCTAGATATGGGATTCAATGACAGAGCAAATCTTAAGGGCTTAAGTCTCATCCTTCTTTCATATTAGATCCTATCCTATTAATTAACCAATTCATTAATGCAGTTACCACAAATTTGGTTAGATTTTCTAGTATATGCATGTCTATAATAGTGTATCTACCCATACTTAGCTCTGGTTTTGAGAACAGTTGTCGCATAAGTGTTGACAAGACCAATCAGTCCAAACCAGCAATAGGGACTCAAATAAGAGGGTTTCAGTACACTAGCTACTGACACAATTTCTTTCTGATTTTAATTCAGGCTATAGCTCAAAGGTCCTCTTGTTCATTAGCACAATCCAAATTATTTCATGAGCACATCAGCTTAGCGGGTTCAATATCTCATAAATCAGGAACTCTCAAATCATTTGGAAGAAGCCATCTTCAAAGTCAAGTTACACTTCATATCAGATAACTGTCAAGTAGTAGCTTAAGTTCACAACTTAAGCAAAGATGGGCTGTACAAAATTAACAATCTCCTTGAATTCACTTACTTAAATAAAACTGTATGTAAATTATCAGTCATAACCATTTCTGGTGTATTGCCTGAGATCAGAGAAGTTCTTAAGTAAACAAATCTAGAATTAGCAGGAGAATTTTTACTCTCTAAACTGTGGCATCATTGTGCAGCATTATTATTTGGATACAATCTCCATTTTCCAGTCTCCATCAGTTAGTCAATTTTATTACAAATTACATAAAACTCTTCTCCCAGATGGAAATACATAAAACCAACAACCGCTCATCCAGCGGGTCCTATGCTTATATGAAAAATGACTTCTATTTGAGAAGAACTGGTCTCATACCCACTTCAACAGGCATCTACAGTGTAGCTGGCAATAACTAGTTCATTTATTAAAATTAAAATTAAAAACCAAATAAAAGTATGAGTCTCAATGAGTCAAAATGACTGAGCTATCTTAGTGACAAGCACTCTTCTTTAGTCTGAATGAGGTATTATGTGGCAGTTGATATTGCTATTGCCAGTGTAACTAACTACAGTGGATAAAAATATTTGCAATGTTCAAGGTTATTAATCTGGCAGCTTTTCAACACACTACATTTTATAAGTAGGAAATAACAGATTGTAAGCAAACAACTTCTCTCTCTGACCTCTACTGGCTTGGGAGGCTCACACAGCCCTGCCAGTTCAGGTTTTGTGCAATGACAAGGTCTCCCAAGTTACCAAGCTGCTGCAAAATTCTCTAAGGAAAATTTTGCAAAAACCCAAGTCCTGTGATATTCTAGACCAAAGTGAAAGTCAGTATTTATTTAACTTAAACTTAGTGCTCATAACTAGACTTCCAGTCACTACATATCTCCAAATGTGAAGGTGACTGTTAAAGGTGCACTACACACATAACTGTATCATCACATGCTACAAATGAATTATACCAAAACAAACGAGAATCTGGAAGTACATACTACATTGAAAATACAGTCAGGAGAGCCATTGTTTGCAAAACAAGAAGCTATGAACATTGCACAAGAGCCAGTATGTTATATCCTGTTCTATCTGCCAAATCTTGCTGCTCCTTGGTAAGGCTAAATAGACAGGGAAGAGTAAGGACTGGTAAATGTAAGATATGCACATAAATCTAACAGGATTATTCAGAATTACACACCAGTTTGTATCCAAAAAAATACCATAAAAGGCACATGATGAACAGTCCAGTTACTAAAGACAAGATATGAATCTGGGAGGGAAAACCAGCTTCCAGGTAACAGTAACACAGCAGCTATTGGGTTAGCATAATGTCCTAATGTGGGTGAAATTCTTGAGGGTCCTGCTCAAAGTCAAGTGAAATCAATAAAAGACATACTGATTTCAACTTATTATGGCTCAGACCCTAATTTCATGACCTACATGCTACCAACTATCTTTAATCCAGTTATCTACACTCAAAGTAAATCTTTGTAAAAAATGTACTTCAGTGCTGATGGATATTTACCTTTCATAAAAGTGCAGAACTCTTTCCTAAAGCAATTACAAGTGGCTGACTCCTTCCAGATGGTCTGCCTGCATGCAATTGCATTCACTTATATTTGTCTTTTTCCAAAATACTTACCAGAACTTGTCAGCTGTGAAGGAAAATCATTTGAACACCAAGGCCAATATTTTGTCATGATCCAGCATACAGCCTAATCATAAAATATAGTGCTTCTAAAAAATCTTACATACTTTACAGTTGCTGACATCTTTAAACATTTCTTAATTAAATCTTACATATATCTAACTTTATTGAGACGTAAAAGTTAAAAAAATATATTAAAAGCCTGCAAGTGTTGGGTTCACTTATTAAAGGAAATACATGAAAGAGGTAGAAGATTCAGAAACACCATAGATGTTCCCATGACAATAACATCTAATTGATCATACGGCTGTTGGGCAAGGTATTCATTCAACTGCACCACAAAGTCAGGTGTTCTATTCTGCAGTGGTATACTACCTGAAGCTAAGAATTTGTCAATTCTGGAAAGCCAGAGAATGATTAAATAGGGTCCAGTTCCTTACGGACTGAAAATTCCCAATCAGAAGACTTTTGTTTTACAAAAACCTTTAGAAGTCTTGAGTGTTAGAAAAATAACCATCCACTTACACACAAGATTAATATCTCCATGGTAAAGGGTTTGTTCCCCACCACCCTGTTCTTTTTAGGCTAAACTCACATGTACTCAGTCTAATGCCCCAAAAAATTGTCAAGGGGGCTTCAGGGGCAGCAAGCACAGCATTCAAGCACATGGTAAAGGTGATTCCAGTAACAAATAAAAGACAGCAATGAAACTGGCCACTTGCCCAGCACTGTTATTATCTAGTGCAGTGAAATACTTATGCTTCTCATAAGCTATGCCTTGCCATCTAAAACAGTGTCTGAAATGCTCTATTAAAAATACACAGCAACTCTCACCAGACTTCACATCACCACATCCTGAACTGACTACTTAAAAGTATTCCCAAATGTCCAGTAAGTTTGGACTGCACATGCTTAAAGACTGTTGTCTGCCGAATCATTCTTGATTACACCTGTGAGAGGATACAGTGGTCATCTCACTGAACAGTGATTTTGGCTGGTTCCTCTTACGATGATTTAAGACAAAGTGCTGCTGTACTGGCTTCTGCATCTACTGTACAACTGAGATTGTCAAGACAATATAAGATGCTGAAAAAATAGTACAGATTTTGGTCAAACACCAGTTTCTGAGCAACACAGTTTTAGAGTAAGTCTTTCCAAAGATGTCTGCTCATAATATTAGAAAATGTGAAGTGTGATGATGTTAGTCATGACTGTTTCTTTAGGCATTTGGCAAAATACACTTATGTATAACAGCTATTTTTGACATTATCAAATGTTTACATATATACAATCTGTATACTGAGATTATAAACACATAAGGTAAAAAAAAGTATATGATCCTTGTTTGTTTGACATTTATGTCAAACAGTTGCCTTTCAAAGCTTCAAATCCTGTCACAAAAAAAAATCCTGTATTTCTTACTCCTGCATGCTAATCTCTACTACAGTGTGTTGTTTATCCCTTACATGTGGAAAGTAAAGAACACAAGGTTCATGCATACGGCGTACAAGTTTACATCATCTGGGCTCTCCGGGAGGCCATTCCCAGTTCCGCTCTGGTCTGACTCAGGACTGCAATAAACCAGAGAATAACGCTCTCTTACACAGGACTGGCAAATGGACTGCCATTGGGATTCTAGTTAAGTATATCTGTCATCATGCGGAATAGCCTTGTCATATCCCGGCTAATTATCTTCTATTAATTGTTCCTATTTGGTTGTTCATCAAATCCATAAAATACTAGTCAACAAAAAAGAAAGAAAGAAAAAAAAAAGATGACTTTTTTTCCCTTCCAGATGAGAGGAAATTCTCACTGCGATCATGGGCATCTCTGTTGATCTTTCAAATTGTCTGAAGAGCAGATGAATATGCAATGACTCAGTGATGCTGAGTTTCTATAAAATCCAAAGTAAACAGTTCTGATGTGACCCCAGGTAAACAGTGCAGCTAGATGGACGTCTCCCATAGCTGGAAAGGGGGGGAAAGGAACACAAACACAATTGAACATCAAGATAAAACAGGCTGTTACACAAACAGTGCAAGGAGCTTGTTTGAGGAACTGCATCTAAATCACTTGGGTTACTGAGACTATGCTCTTTGTCTCCTCCCAGCCTCCTCCCAGACCACAAAGTCAGCAGTCAGCCTCAAACATTTCAGCATGACTTGAAGTCAGCATAGTAAATGTCCATGGCTAGGAGTGCAAAATGTTTGAAGGAAAAATGTCAGTGTAGCTTCAGATTTGTACTAGACAGCTTTTACCTTACAGTTAAACTACTATGAGTGTAGAGATAACTTCCCATTCTTTCCTGCCTAGTTCTGCTTAGAGCAGCATGACTTTCTGCTGTGAGTCTGAGCTGCTGCCAAAGCAGCTCTAGGGTTGAGACGCATCAGTAAAGTCCAGCCCCCAAGCCATCCTGAGAGACCCTGTGCTGCACCTCACACACTTTCTGCCCTAAGCAGCACCAGGAGTAGCAGCTTACAGGTTCCCTCAGCAGCATTCCACTCCTTTGTTCTTCACAAAAAAAAGACAGAGAACTATGATTAGAGTCTCACCAGCAACATGAACCAAAGGTATTACAAGTAAAATTCCTAATGGAAATTTAAGGGCTTTTTTGTTTATTCAAATACTTGCTATGCCTGAGTTGACACAAAGGAAGCAAGAGCTACCACTGCCTTTTGGAGCAGCTGGAAATCTCTCTACATGGACAGATCCACTCACCACATTCCAGCAGTTCCTGCTCACCCTGGGGGAATTGGGGTGGGCTTAGGTCACACAATAGCCAAGTCCCTCCAAGTCTGCAAGGGCCCGGTGTGAGTCCTCCACATGCTCCATAATGGACCTTTGTTACCTTTCCATGGAGCTGGAAAGCCACTATCCCCCAGACTGAATGAGAATTGCTGGGAGAAGGTAAAGGAAGGAGAGCCAGACATACCACTTGCTCCAGGGCTGCCTTCACAGCCCAAAGGCTGCCCCAGACATGCTCTCAGCTTGAAATAAGAAAAGCAGTGAAATCTGGGCTTCATGACAGGTTTAAGAGCAACCTGAACTGCTCTCTGTAAACAGCCACCGAGGCTGCCCTAATCACTGCCAGAGGCTCAGCCTTCAGCAGCTTCAGAAGTCAGGACGCAAATGGATGCCACTCCTGCTCTCACTGTTAGTCACAGGTGTTGATTTGCTACACTTTCCTTTTGAAAAGCTACCAGTAAATCAAGTCACTGACAAAATGCAGAGAGAAGAGGGAGACATACCCTGGCACTTTGCCTGTTTGCTTTTTTCTCTTCATCAGGAAGAGGCGGCATCGGGTAAGGGTATTTTCTGCTGGAAGCAATAGATCCAGTGGATGAAGATGGAGACTTTGCAGGAGACAGTGTCCTGAGGTGTTGAAACACACAAAATAAATGTGATGCCATTGCACTCCAGCATTTCAACAGCAACTGCCATTACTCTGAAGCTTGGTTCACAACCAAGTATATAGCTTATTATTAGCTCAGTATCAGGGGGATAAAATTGCTTGATCAGAAGTCTAATAATTTCATTATATGAATAAAGGAATAGATTTCAGGAACACTGGAAGAAAAAAAATCTGCTACTTCTTATTAGAATTGTATTGCATAACAAAAAGGATTTCTTAATCTGTTTTATATAGTACTGTAATTAATTGTTATAAAATTAATAAAACAAATGTGCAATTGAATAAATACAGAACTAAAAGATAAATGTGGCATTATAAAGCCTAAATAGAAACAGTAATTGTATAAATACAAGCTGAACAACATCTTCTGCCAGTGACTAAATGGTAATTATCAGTGTCTTTATGCATGTCTTACACATCTCCTATATTGACACAAACATAGCAAATAAATCTATTATTTTTATACGACATTAATTTACATAAATGCATGCACTTGGAGGCCAAACTGTTAGTTGTGAAGTAACAAAGGCATATACAAAGTGCTAATAACAAATTATTATACATGCAAGCATCATACAGTGCATATTGTTCCAGCCAAAGAAAGAGTCTGATGAGAATATACAAAAATGGACTGATTAGTCAATGGCAATCAGCATTTCTGTACAAGGTGAGTAGAGTAAGCAGGAGCAAGTAAATGTTTGTATCACATGAAAGGCATTCTTTTCATGTCAATAAGGCGGCAGCACATTATTGACTGAAATTTTACACCCAAGAAAAACTAATTATGCTTCTGTTTTGAGATTCTGCACTTTTCCCACTTGAGAGGTTCCTATCAGGCTCTAAGTCTGGGCAGAATAAAAGGGAAGAAAATCCTCAAAGTAGAAAAATTGAGCTACCCTGGACACCTTGTTCTCTTATGCAGACCAAGGGCATTTACCACAGGAAGCCTCTTATCAGTGCAGGCACATCACCCAGACCCTCCCTGAGCAGCACTATCTACTGTCTTCTGAGTTTAATGCACCCTTCAAGATGGAAGGTTTCCCTCAGACCCTAAAGACAGGTCTTCCAGGCCCCTCAGATGTAGAAGTGGGTTGCAGCGTGCCGTGCAACTGTAGACTGCAGTGATGAGCACTATTGCCAACATCACTGATTCCAAGGAACCACAGGAGCCACCCCTGGCAGACAGCCCCACATCCCTGGCTCTGGGATGCAAAGGATCAGGTCCTTTCATCTAGAGAGGATTACAGACCAGGCAGGGACTCTTTTGTGTCTTGAATTGTTTTGTATCCTATTACTAAGTTAAATTTATTTATTTTTAATTAACTGTATTTTTATTTTGGACTAGTGTATCATTGGGTTGTGTCTGTATTTCCCTACAACAGCATGCTCTCTTCCTCCCATACAAACAATGACTGATGGTAGCCACAAGCAACAAAGTCTCAATGGAAATTATATGGTGAGAGCTCTCCAGTCTGGGTCATGATCCCCTAATGTCTCATGTGGTAGCCTCTAAGTTCAACTGCACTTAAAAGATTTAGGTTGGTACAATTATCCAAACATAGAAGCATACATCTTCAGCACATGCAGTTTGATCACCCATTAAGATGGACAAACATTAATGTTTTCAGGAAAAAAGAAACTGGAGACAGTTACTGCACTATAAAACAAGGTTTTCATATGTCCAGCATCACAGACCTGGGCACCAAACTGCACATGCAAGAAAACAGATTAATTTAAAACCAAAAGTCCACGGAAAGGTTCTCAACAGAACCCTGCTGTCACTACCCATACAAGTGCACTCATCTATGCCCACATTTGGACTAGGAAGGACTGCTAATAAACTGTTGGTGGATCTAGAAAGAAAAAAATAAGAAGAGGAAGGGGAGGAAATAAGGCAAGTAGAATTTATGTATGATTAGTAATCCAATTACTCACAATTTTTGCCCCATAGCTGCAGTAGAACTTAAAATTTTCTTTTTAAAATTTATAACAATGCACTTGGAGATTAGAAACAAGGAACTGGGGTTGTGAGATCTGACTTGGCAAGCCCTATCAGAAAGCTGTTCATAAGGCATCACAGCCAGGAGACAGCAAGTAGAATGAAGGCATCTCCCATCTCTTGCACCACAATCAGGCACAACATCACCTCCTGCACACCACAGGCTCTTTGCATTTTAGACACTGTAAGAGAAGGCCATAGTGTGTGGAAAGGCCATGGCCAATCTACCTGCCCATCAGTCTGAGCAGGTGATCCTGGAAGAAGCAATAAACCCTCATGGGGCATCTTGATCATTTGCCTTGCACAAACAGATCCTCTGACCAGGGTCCCTAACCTAGCCTTTAGCCAGGCAGTCTTGCACCATAACTCAAACACAATGCCATCTTTTCAAAAGATTTTGAAGGCCAGACTTTCAGTGTAGCTGCTTACATTCCCTTCTTCTTAAATCCTCTTTGTGCTGCCCACTTGACTGTGGTTTGCCATGTCTGACTGATGTGCTCTTTGCTGTTCACCTGCACCTGCAAAGCTCCAGCCCAATACAACAAGAATGCAGTTGCACACTTACAGAAACAACCTTGCCCTCCCCTCACAGGGCCTCACCAGTTAGTTTTGCTGTAGAATTACATGCTCCAGAGTTACATTGTCATCTTTAGTGCCTGCTACTGTGAACATACAGGACTCAGAGTATGCTCACAGATCTTGCAATGCATCTTCTGTGATAAATGTAGCTGTTTGAGGTGGTTTTGATCACCTTTCAGGTTATGCCCTGCAATTGTGTATGTGCTGTGTATCCCAGATTTACATATACGTTAAATGAGAAAGAGCCTGTCGTGACCTTTCTCATTTACAGGATGGAGAGACAGCATTCAGGGACACTTGCAGGTAATGCTGGGGTTAAAAGTAGGCAAACCTTGGCAGTTTTGGTCAAGGGTGGGATCAGCTTTCAGAAGGGTTTTCGTTCTCCTGCAATCAAATCCATTAGCTTTCATGCCAAATGTTTCTTCCAGCTAAAATTTATACGAGAAACCAGCACACACCATAACAGATTCAGAGGTTTTACTGCCAACCCAAATGAAGCCATGCACCTCAACGTGCTACAAAAAGTCTACTTTCTGAACAGAAAGCAAGATGCAGTAGCCACTTTGTGTCTGTCTTTCTGTCCTGGAAGTTGAAACTAAGAGTGTGGGGACACCATCCTATGATTCACAACAAAACATTGCAAGTGTTCTGCAGCCATGGGCTGCCTGCTCTGCCTCTCTTCACCTTAACAAGGAATGCTGGCCCACAAGAAACAAGGTGAAATGTGTCACCTGTTCACACAACTAAACATCTTGCAATTTTGAGTGTTGTTTTAGATGAACTCAAGGCAGGTGACCCCGACAGATCTGAACTGTTTATAAACTGTATTCGATTCTCTTTCCCAGATTGAAATAATTTAAAGAAATTCAAATAATATTTAAGCTAGTGAAAGCATTTCAAGCCCAAATATACATACTATAAGGCAAACCTGACCATTGCTGCTGTGGGTTCAGCATTTTGTAGGACATCATCGGCCTAAATTATCCTACATTAGGAAGTTAGGATCTTATAAAAACACTGCTGTGGCTAAACGTTTCAAGTTAAGTTCCTTTCAAAAGTCACAGATGTGCACACAGTTCCTCAGAAAGAGCAGCAGCACAGGAGAGAGGAAGCAGAGACAACAGCTATGGCTTGAGCTGTCACTTCGAGCACTGCACACCAATGCCCCAGAAGCAGACAGTCACATGCTTTAGTGAACTCTTCTCCCTAACTCTTGAATCAAAATTCTGACCCTACGGACATGAATAGGCATTTTTTCATTGTTTGCCAACATGGCCCTTTTACTTTGGTTGTAACATGGAAAAGTGTTTTTGTTTTGCTTTGTTTTGTTTCTTTAAGCCTAAAGCCTAAAGCAGCAAGAGCAAGGAGATAGGGGCTGGTCACAGCTCTGGCCTCAGCTGGATGCTCACAGAGGAAGGCAATGGAGCTGAGGAGACGCTGAGAAAAAAATCGAGGACACAAAAGCACATTAAAAATAGGAGGGAAATGACAGTCTCCTGTCTCCTGCCTTCCATGCCCCTTCTCTGTGCCCTTCTGATATGGGATGGCCATTCTCCTTCTACTTATGTGTTCTCGTTCTCCATCTAAAAATCCTATTTTCTTTGTAAATTATTTTCATATTTAAACAGCTCTAATAAAATATGAATTACTGTAAATATTTGCATTAAATCAAATGTAAGCAGTTCAGTGCTTCAGAATGTGCCTTCTGGGGGTTTTTTTTTTGTTTAGAATTATCAACAGAAATGGCACATTTTTGGATTTTGGCAGTTTGTTTTCTGATACCGTCATGGCTCCCAAGTCTTTCAAGATTCAATGAGAATTTTGAGTAATCCTTAACCACATTTCACAAAGTCAGTCTTGTAAATGGTGGTAACAAAAATAAGCAGTAGTAGCACATTTGTAAAATAACATCCCTTGCAACAAAGCCAAAATCCAGGAAAGGCTTCCTGCCTGGGTTTATTGCTGGAGTTATGAGTGTATAGTCTGGCATGAGCACTTCTCAGATCACAGCCTATGGGGGGAAGATGCACCACCTCACACACAAAATTAAAATCTAGACTAGACTTTGGGCAGGAAAATGAGATATTTTTTTTTACAGGTCTTATTTTCTTAGAGGTGGTAATCCCACACCTGGGAGTTTTCTGGCACCAGAGATACCAGATACTACTATTACTATGATTAATAAAAAGTAATTATATAGAAATACCCATCAGACTTGTAGACTAGGAAAAAACCAGAAACCTAGAACATCAGGTGTCAAGAGAGACAAATTATGATTTAAAAAGGGTTTTTTAAGCAGATGGAGAAAATCTTTCTAATGACTAATATCTCTATTTTCTGAAAATTTGTAACATTCCTAGGAATTGTAGGAAGTGGTTTTGTCTTTTTTTCCCTCATTCTACTTCAACTCTTCCTATGGCAGCACCAGTCATCAGCATATTATTCTTAAAACTATAGGGCAACAAGCCAAACAGCAATGTTACTTTGAGGACTCCTTTGAAAGAATAGAGAAATCAAAGACCATTAGCAACTTCACTCAGCCAATCATCTGGTGTCAGTGTCTTATTATGGGGCTGTGACTCCTGAAATATAATACCAGCTAGACAGTCTGACTTAAGTCTGACTTTATTGTTTATCAAGCAAGATATATTTTTCTTTCATTTGTGAATGTCTTCACAGGCTAAGGCTCAAAACCCAGTCACAGGATGTTCTGACATACCATTCTTAGGAACAGTCTTTTCCTGCCCATGCTATGATTAAGGAAAATTGCACCCGACTTTTGGGGAAAAACTGCTCAGTCCAACCTCCTGTAAACTCACGGCAACTCATCTCAGGAGAGTTAGTCCTTTGCCTTCCATAATGTGCCCACAGAATATTTCCCCATGATTACCTCAATTAATTAGAACATAGAGGTTTCTAAATTTATTCTAGTAGCTTTTTCACTTCTAAACCTAACTGCTGCAGGCAGCAATTAGGAAGCTTCTATTGTGTAAAATTTTTAATTTACATTTCATCTCTGCTGATATACAGCCTTTAAAACTCACATGGGTCATCTTAATCCTCATCTACATGCCAAAAATGCTTGGTTTATCTCAAATACAATTAGAAATATGACTCTTTCCGTATAACAGCTGAAGACCCCCAGGGGCAGGGTACACTCTCATCAATTTAATCTAGTTACTAAATCATAATATTAAAAGATGAAAACTAAATTATAACTAAGCACATAGGATTTTAAATGCGTTTAACTATACCATTTTAAGTAACCTATTTTAAACTAGTGCTACCTTCCAATTTCATCAATGTCTTTGCTTATTGCAACCACAAGGCTGCTGATACAAAAACCCTGAAAGACAGCCATGGGGTTAGGTTATGGTGAGCAACTCTTGACCTTACCTGAACAATAAAGGTCATGAGGGTAGTTTTATGAAAAGGTTTGCTAATAAAAACACACCTTACTTCTCATATGAGTTTGCCTAATTTCACCTTCCAGTGACCTTTCATCATTATTGCTAATCTAAAGGATCTACCGCAAAGATTTTGCTCCATATGCAACTATATGAACTTCATGATCAGGTAAGTGTTTAGCTGCTCCACTAAACTGAACAGCTTGAAGCCCTGCAGTCCTTTCTGTGGTTTGTCTTGGCTTAAATATCCCCAGTTCTAAACATGCTTGTTGAACCATGGACACCAGACCTTGATCCTATATCCCAGTGCTAAAATGACCAGACTCACAATACTCCCTTGTCTGAATTTCCAAGCACCAACACAGAGACATGGCTGACTCCAACGGGCACAATCACAACAACTTCCTGTAGGTCTTGGATTCTTGCATCAGGGATCTTTACTCCCTGTTCAGGACCAAGATCAGGACTGACAGCTGAGTTTACTCATTTTCCCTGTTTGTTCACTGGAAAGCTTTTCTGCAGCTTACTCTATGATTTACAAGGTGTTGAAAGCAATGGTTTTAAAAACTAACCATTTTATAGTCTTATAAGACTTTGGAACTTTTTAAGTTCTAAAAATTACTAAATTCCTTCCTATGTTTAATATCTGCCATTGTTACTACTGGAATAAAGTGTTTCATTAGTATCTTGCGATACAATTTCACCACACTTCTTTCCCAAATTCACACTGGGCATATTTAGAGCACGCTTCTGCCTTTTTGCATTATTATTAGTTCCACTTGTGTAGCAAAATTATTAAGTTATAATTCTTTCAGCTCCATTTTTGATATGTCAACTTACAGCTTCATGGACTTAACGTTTTATGTTACATGTCATAAATTGCCTTCCATTCTCTCCTATGTTAGTGGGTTTTTCCAGCTGATGCAGAGATCTGTTGACTTGTTTCAGAAGTGGGACAGTGTCTTTTGGAAATCTACTGCAACGTTCTCAGTCTCCTGATTCATGTCCAACAGGGAGGCCAGCCAGGCATGCTTCTTCTCTTTAACTTATAATGTATTATACACCCTTTCAAAAACAAGTGCTATCTGTGGCTGAACCCAACCTCGCTTGTAACAGATTCTTTAGCACAGAGTATATGCTCATACATTTAGTTTTCCAGCTACAATATATAAATTATTTCCTTGTAGTCTGAGGGTAAAATACTACTACTTTTTACTCTTTTTTTCATTTAAATTTTGGTATGCACTATATAAGACAGTGGGTAGAGTCAATGTGTTATGAAAGCACTTGCTTCAGTAAATTAACATTCTATTTAAGTTAATATTACTTTATTAGTGATAAATATGTCTCATGCCCATAAAACACTACTTGGCATACAATGATGCGAAAGCTACTACAAGCTATAGATGATGGTGGGAACGCATGCACTACACACACCCTTTTCAATGGCTTCATTAAGACATTCAGAAAAAGAACTGTAAATTGCACGTGAAGCCAAAAACAGACATCAAAATGCAGCAAAAGAAGAGGGGCCCTTTGCACCTACAGTAACTTGTATTGATTTATACAAGGTAGGAGTCCCAAGATATTTGTATATGCTGGAACAGCTCTTAAAAATGAGAATTATAGAATTAATTTACAAAATACCTAAAGTATGGTCCTTCAGTGTTTTTATTCACATCTTCTACCCACTTAGCTACATTATATTCTCTTTTGAACCATGGGTTTAAATACCTGCAGAAAGCAATGGAAGGAACAGAGAAAGCAGAAGAACAAGAATAGAAAATCTGAGAACACACAGCACAAGCTTAGCAAGGATGTCTTCATCCCCAAAATGCAAGTGAATATGGCAAATAAATCAGTATGGATGTTGGGTGAGGACTAGGCAACGTGTACAACTGCATGAGAAAATCTGACCTACAAGAGTCATACGTTTGATTAATCTGGAAACTCTTTGGAACACATCATTCATTTAATGTCACAAGGGCAAAATTCACTCCTATGCAGAGGGTCAGCATTAAGCTCATGGTTTGAACTCCTCTCATGATCTCAGAATAAGGATAAAAGGGCATTTTGACTCTGATCATACAGTTTGCTTGCTGAAGACACATTTTTGCACCCATATAAAATAAATTGCAAGATAACAGCTAAATGAGCACAGAATCTTGGGCTTGACCCCTTCTACAGGAATGAATTTTAGCCTCATTTTGTTAAAAGGCTTGAATTGTTTGCCACTACAGTGACAATTTTTACACTTATAGGCAAATAACCCTCTGATTTTTCAATGTTCATTTAATTTGGTAGGATGACAAGACAATTTAATGGAGGTGGGCTGCAGAGTTATCTCACATTTTGCAATAGCAATCTTGATACCAAACCCACACTTCTTAGGAAAAAAGTCTGAGCTGCATAGTCATGTTAGTTACATGAAAATCATGAAATAAAGATGATTTTTTAATTATCTGACAGTAAATTACCAGGGAAGAAGAAAATTTTTTATAATAAATTTTCCCCAATAACAAGATTAGCAAATTCCTCCCCCTCTGTCATGTTAAGAAAAAAGGGCAATGCAGAAACAGGAGTCTGCCAGGTCCAATTTAAAGTCCATTCTTGTTATATCCAAATAGCAACAGTTAAAGGATTATTTGTGATCACCACCTTTACATAATAGAGACTAGCACACTGAAATAGGAAACAAATTGTAACCAAAGAAAAAGGGAAAGAAAATTCCTCTCTAACTTATTGTCAGTATTTCTGGGCCAGTTCTTGCCACCCTTGTGAGATTGATTCCAATGACCTCACACATGGGAACAGGCCTCAAAAGGGATTGCTTGGATGAATAAAAGTTGGGCCAAATCATGTTGTTCAACACCCAACATATTTCAAACCATGTTGATAACAAAAGCAGCAGCACTTTTTCAACTTCTTTTGCTCCTTTTTTGCTCTGGAACATCTCCTCCCCGCCCTGCGCAAGCACAGCCACAGCTCTCAGAAAGTACTCGCCCTCAGCCACAAGTGCTTCTAAGTAGCTTCCTCAGCTCGCTTATTAATCAGGAATCGGGAGTGCTTTATGCTTTCCAGCTTGGGATCTTAAGAGAAAGAAAACATCAAAAGTGGTAGCGCAGCAAAACAGAGGAACCACAAGTGAAGCAACAGGCTGATGCCACCATCACCAGGAACTAATGAACTTCTGCTTTAACTTTAATTGCACTTTGTCTTGTACTCGCTGCAATACTTTTGACTTGCAGTTTTACATTTGAAAGGGTCTTTTGGTAACCATGAAACACTCCCAATCTGGCTTCCTATATTAGAAAACAAAGTGTCATGTGGTATCAAAGCATGCAATCGTTGCACAACCGTGTTTCAGGGTTTCCTGGGTCTGGGTGTGTTACAGACCATCATTCATCACCTCAATCCATCTGTTACAGAAAGGTTAAACTCAAGTTACTGCAGACCACTACATGATATCATTAGAAAGCTCTCAGGCTGATCTTTCTGGCCACGTGTTCATTAGCAATGGCAAGAATCTGCACTTCCTCTGAGTGAGAATTTCTGCTTTAAAACAAGGCATCCTTACACGTAAGCCTACAGCTAGACCAACAGCTCAATTTGGCTTGTAGCGCAACATGCAACAAGGCAAGAGATCTGGGCTCAAGAGTACTTGTACTCCTCAGGCTGGTGAGGAGGAAGGTTAGCTAGCGCTGCATCAGCAGGAGCACCTCCAAGCAGTCACAGTGTTTTGCCACAGTGAAACTATTGTATACTGAGGGAAGGGACTTTTCATGGGATAAAATGGCAGCCCAGAATGCAGGAGCAGGTGAGACTGACCTGTGATCCAGACTCCCTGTTTGGGGGTGGTCAGAACCCCCTGAGCTTATGCCTTGGGCAGGGGTTTGGTGGGCGAGAGAAAGCCCAGGCTCAGATGCATGGGTTACCCGGCTGCAAAAAGACAATATATAACAAAAGTCTAAACCAAAGATGTTCATATCAGTTATAACAACGAGGAAGACAAAGGCTTATAGGAAAAGCAGTGCAAATTAGCAAAGGTCTGAATCACTATCTGTTCCCTGGGACCTGTTTTAACACAAGCTCCCAATTAAACTATGAACTTATTCAGAAAACTCTCATTATCATTCCTGGGAAATTCTAATTGATTTTAATAGAGAATTCTTTCTCAGGCTGTTTCACCAACCATGTTTCTGAAAAAGCATTTGGCCTGTTGGCATTCCTTCTATGTGTAATGAATGATCTGGCCTCAGTAAAGAACATTAATTTTGTTTAAAAACATCTAGAAACAATCAAAAATGTCCCAGAATACATTTAGTGGTCTCCACTGAGCTCTATACATAGCATAAGCCTTGTATGTTAGGTACAAGAGTTGTGCAAAGGTGTGAGCAGTACCTTTTTCAGCAGCTGCCCAAAATGCTTGCAACCCTCCCCTCCCATCAGTGCTGCTCATGAGGGCTGCAGACCTCAAACCTTGTTCAGTACTTAAGAAATTTTGCTCCTGTGTTTAATGGCACAAGTCTATTTGATGCTTGGCTGTATATAAAAAAAAACCTTGTGCATATGTGCAGTTATTGCAGACTTACACATATGTCAAATATTTTTGTAGGCAAATGCACTAGTGTGCTACTGCTAAGAAATCCCCATGGAATTCTGCACAAGGTATGGCACAAATTAACCAAATTTTCTACTGGTTAACTACACTCTACTAATAACAGGAGACCAACACTGTTATCCCTTTTCTTCCATCTCAGCAAGTATCCCATTTGACTCTTAGGGGCCACAAAGGTAGACTTTCCAAATATTACTTCAGAACAGACTTCAATATTATATTTCCCAGAGAAGGTAGGAAGGTACATTTGTCTGGGAAAAGCCTCCATGTATTCTGAGGCATTCTCAAAGCAGGTGGCATTGCTTTATTTTCCCTAAATGAGTAAATGCTGGCAACAGTTAGATCATTCTCAGTCTATTTTCTCTGCTTGCAAAGGAAGATATCTCTCTAACCAGAGTCACCATGTGCCCTTGGCAACTCTCTCCATTTCCCACTGAATTGGCACAGCATGTGGATCATTCAGTGGGAGCTCTCTCTCCAAGTGGTGACAGGCCTGCCAAGGAGACTTGGACAAGTCATGTGGGCCTGTGCAGTCCAGGATAGACCCCATCAGGAGAAAGAGTGTTTTCCTGCCTGGCAGGTCTCTCCCAGGAACACACAGGTTGTGCTTTATCCCCAAAAGGCTGTTTCATGGCTGTTGGGAAGCACAAGCCTCCTCCCTCTAGCACCAGGACTGCTGCTGGGCTGAGAGACTGTAACAGGCATCAAGAAGGAAAGCAGAAAATTAGGTGGAAAATCAAGGGCACCTTTAAAAGAGAAAAAAATACACAAGGAAAAAGATTTCCAACTCACAATATCTGTCTGCCTGCTTATTTAGTGCTCCAAAGTTCTCAGAGCAAATCTCATTTGGTTTTTTGGCAGTTTGGTTTTATCAAAATGTCTCATGCAAGGAGAAAAGAAAACGAGCAAAATAATATTTCATTAAGAGTTTATCAGCACAAAGACCAAGAGTACAGGGACTCTTGATCGATAAACTCCCTCAAGGGCTAGAATTTCTAGTTCCATGTTGCTATTTTGACCATGCAACGTTATAATTGCAATATGCATCAAAGTATTATTTCTGTAACTTGTAACACAGGTCCTTCTCTATGAACCTTTCTGAGCCTACTCACCTCAGGACAATCCACTGCAGGTGAAAGAAAAGTTTCAGAACAAACTCAAACTCCCCAAGCTAAAGGAAGTGGGGTTCAGAGAGAAGTTAGCATTATTAGTTTCCAGCAGGGTTGGTATCAAGCCCATTTGCCCATAGAGGTGCAAAGTTAGTACTCATGATATGAGGAAGGGTGGTGTCACTGCCACCATGGTCAAAGAAGGGGCCATTCCTGTGCGGTGTAAGTGGCGTAAGAGCAAGGCCAGTGCTTGAGATTATGTTTCCAGCCATTCACCATTCATTCACAAAAGGGGCCTGAACCAGCAGGCTTAAGTACCTAAGAAAGGCTCTTTCCCTGTGGGGAGCACTGCACGCATGGGCTCTTCAGTAAATGTAACCAATAAATCAATAAACAAGCAACCCTAAGCCATACTGGAAAAGCCTGGGGATGAGTCACTTGGTAAGGACTTCAATTACGCATTTATTGCAGGGCTTACTCAAGACTGGTTGTTCCAGGCATACAATGACAAACTTCAATATACTCTCAAGGAAGACAGACGCCTCTCCTAAAAACCCCCAGGAAGGTACACAGAGATACAAATCTCTGATTCTGCAATGGCCCAACCCAAGGTGAAGACAAGGGTAGGAAACAGGTTATGAGAAGCTCAGTATTGAACCAGGATACACTCAGCAATGGCAGTTTACTGTAGACAAAAGCCTGCAGTGATGGTGCGGGCTGCCACCATCACTGGGAATTGCTATAGGAACGACTGTGAGGAAGCCTACATAAAAAAGAAAATTCACAGTTAATTTTTAAATAAATAAAAATATGTCAAAATGCATTAGGCAAACCATTTACCAGATTATCAGTCAGCAATCAGAATGGGCCACAGAGCAAAAATGCAGCTATCTACTTTTCAGTACTACAGATCTCCATCTACAAAACACAGATATGAAAACTGTACTTTTTGGCTTTGCCTTTGTAAGTTCAGACTTACTCAGTTGAATTAGACCGTGGCCTAAATCTTTTGCCTCTGACTTTCTTTCTGTTTCCTCCTATATTACCTGAAAGAAATCAAAGGATAAAGACAGACAGTAAAACAACTTGAAACTCACCTGTATCCCATGCCAAACTGTATATTCTTTTTGCATCCATAGCAAAAGAGTTGTTACCTCATTAACTTTAACCATTTAAATGTCACAGGTCAGTCTCTCTTGATTTACCTCAGACTGTTAGGTAAGCTTTCTCTACTTTTTGCTGCAACTGTGCAGAGCAGAATACTCCTTAATTTTAGCTTTTATTTGATAATATCACTTCAGTTCAAGAAAAACACTAAACACTGCCTGACAAAATCACAGAAGCTCGCAAGAGTGAATAGACTTCTTTCTCTTTCATGTTAGCTCACATTGGAGGGATGGGGAAAATCAAATGTCATTTCCATGTGACAAAGCACTGTGCAAAAAAAGGCACTTGTGTAGGGTGCTGCTAAATCCTAATTCCAGGTTAATAACAATCAGCACAACTTTAAGGAGTCATGATGCTCTCCTAAGATCAGCTGAACTTCCAGCAGAGCAGCAGCAGTCCAGAGGCTGGTTTCCACTGTGGCCAGCACAGTGGTTCACACTTACCTTGCCAGGAATTACTCCTAGGCCTCCCATTTTCACAAATGTCTGAAATATGTTTTGTGTCTGGGATCCTTTCACTCCAGGAATGAGATAATCCATTTGACCTGGAACAGGAGGGCTCAGATGCGGTTATTGTTAAGGGTATTGTCTCACATCATGTTAACTCAGTGGTTCAGTCACATTCCCAAGGCCAGTGACAAAACACAGCCTAAGGTCTGTCTGCACTAGCAGAGCCTCCAGGATTTCTGACTGCACTCTGCAGTTACACTTTGCAGCTGTCTCTGCAGTGGTTCTGTGTGCCCACGTTCAAGAGCCAGGCTTCAGCACTGCTTTCTCACTTGTCTGCTGTGGGATGCACAAACACCAGCGCACACCAGATTTCCTTTGGATTTGCAGCTCTGCCCCAGGTCCTACATGGAAGATGCTCTTCCAACTGTGCTCATCTCAAGGCTTTTTTATCTTGCAGTCAAGCACATCCTGCCTGCAGTCTGCCCACTCCCTCCTTGTGCTGCTGCAGGAAAGCCTGGACAGCTTACCTCACCCCACTGTTACCAGTCTCAAGGGTTCAGGAGTCTGTGATGAGCATTCTCCCACCCAGAGCTGGTAGCACCAGGAGAGAAGTAACTCTGCCTAATTTTTGATAATTTTTAATTTTTATAATATTTTATTAGTCAATTGCTGCATTGTGTATTTCTAATGCCAAACTCAAAGCCAAAACCAGTCTATATCAAGGTGCTTGGTGCTAACTGAAGTTTTTCTTTCCTCTTGTATTCCCTCTAAGAGCCAGAGATGTGTGTGGCGATGTCCAACATGTGGGATTTTGCAACAGGCTCCCTCTTGCTGAACTAGAGCTGCTGCTCAGCGGTTTGCCATGAGATCTACAATTATTTTCAAAAGAGAAGAGCAAGTTAAAAAATTCATAATACATGGCTTACTTACTACAAAGAAGTTTTTCTTAAAGGAACTATTTCTGTATTCTGAATATTCTCAAATTTTTTATTCTCTATTTTCCTTGGAGAGTAGGCATCTGAGAGACGCTCTTCAATTTCCAGAAAAACCAGACTAATCACAGCAACACTGAAGTAAGCCCAGGGTTTCATTAACTGAAACTTAATTACAGCATGAAAGGTCTGAGAACCAACAGATCCACTGACAGATTTTTAAACATCTTCTCCTACTCGCAGTCTATTTTCAGCTTCCAAATGTCTTGCTATATGATGGGTTTGGTGTTTGCTATTTCATAGTAGCAAGAGTTATCATAAAGTTATGTCTTAATCCTAGATTATCTTCTAAATACCAACTAATAGTTCATAGTGCTTTCCAGCACAGAGAAGCCAAGGTAACTAATGGCCCAGTCACTCTAACATCTCCCAAGAGATGTCATCCATACCGGCACACAGAGGAAATCAGAACCAACTTGGAAGGTAGGAAATAGCACTCTGGGCATTAAAATGGAAGGACTATGTCAGCTGTATCACAATGTTAATGGAGTGTTTGTCAGACTTACTTTTCCAGACTTGACAGTGGCACAACATACCTGAACTGGTGGTGGGGAACAACGAAACTCTCTAGTACAGACAGACCTTAGAAACCATTAGCTTTTTGGAACAAATAATAAACAGAGACATGAAATAAATGAAGTATGAAAAGAAACACAGATACTGAATGAAAGAAGAAACACATTAAACTACATTCATTTAAATTCTTTTCTTAACAGGTATTTGAACGGGATACACAAAGCTATGAAAACTTGCTTTCCCAAGACTTTTTTCAAAATTTTATCCAAATGAAAAAAATTCTCCAACAAAAACAGTGCATCATTTAAGAGTAATGCTTGTTTCCTGGAAAAAGAAACAGTAATTTATCCACCCACACATCTAAAAAGTTGAATTTTAAAATTAGAAATCATTAATTAATCACTACTAGGATTTTCCTAATAACATATTCATTAGAACAAACTGAATGAAGTTACATAAAGGATCAAGCTGCTATACCAATATAGCAAATGTCACTGCTTATATGTCCCTTCCACACATTTCTCTTTAACTGAAACAACAGCAAAGAAAATGGCTTCATCCACTGCGCAGTTATAGGCTGCTTAGTGAGACAAGAATTGAGAATTGCAGTTTTCCTATGCAGCAGTTGAGGACTCTCAATCCCTCCCAGGACACAGTGCTTCTCATAAATTGTTTTACAGTGATAGATGGAGATTTTCATTATTAAAGGATCTCTAACTGCAAAGAGACAGTGAACATCATGACCTTAGCAATTACAAATGACTCTCAATGCTTTTCATTTAATTTTCCATTTTAAAATGTTGTGGGGTTTAAACAACAGGAACAATAACAGAATTAGTGAAATCTGGTCAAGGGCAAAATCTAATTCTCTCATGATAGCTAGCAGAAAACTACAGAAAGTCTTTGTAGTATTATTTTCCAAGATAATACTTGGTGACCATTTTGTATACTAGTCTAGTAAGCACAATAAAATGCAAGCACTATCATCTTTAATATAAGACAGCAGAAATCTAGGTCAACACAGTGAAATAATGACAGTGACAAATAAAGATATAAAAATAACATTTATATTGAACATTTTATAACCATTATTGAAGCAAGACAGTGTTCCTTTTCTTTGATTACGACCATGATTAAAATAGTTGTAGACTTTTTAGTTAATTTTTTTTCAACCATCAATTATTTTTACAGTCTACTTGAAAATAATTCTCAAGCAGGGAGATGATAAAAATTTAATTAAACAAAAATTGCTTTAAAATGCAAATTTTTTTTATTCTGGCCAAATCATAATAATTAGCAGCTCAGGACATAGGAAAAAAATCAGTAATCAAAGCAAAAGGGATGCTATTTCAAACATTCCAAAGAAAGAAGAAAGAATCAAACCTGCTGCAAAACAATGAAATGTTCTGACTAATGGAATAATGGGTGATGGAACAGGTAGAAATCTGAAAATGCGACAGAAAAGCAGACCTCTTCTTAGAACTAGATGCAGAGTTTGTGCTGACTCCAGGAGGCATGTCGCTATAAAAAGAGTCGGCCTCTCCCGGCTTTTTTACATAATCTCCCTGGGGTATTTGTCTAAAGTATAATAAACATTTTAGAGTCAGAAAACATGACAGGAACTAGCACACACACAAACATGCATGAACATTAGTTTTAAAGAAAGAGGTAAGGATAGCAATCCTTGAGGAAATCTGTTAATCACACACAATAAGGATATTAATACATAATGTAACCATCTGAGAGAAAACTCCCACACGCTTCTGTTACGTGCAGAAAAGTGGATTATGTGGGTTTGGTAAGGGAAAACAAGGATCTGGTAAACCCTGATCAAAATTTTCAAAGTGAACAGTTCGTGTTTCTAGAGACACTGGATAACCAGTTCAGACACTTCAAATGGCTCATCCTGCTGGTTGCAAAAAGCACCCCCAGGTGCAGCACCAGAACTGAGCCTGAGCTGAATACATGTCTGCATCAAAAAGGAGTTCAGGAAAAGTGAATGCTTTTTTCCTTCTGAGGTAGATGCTTTCCATTTAACTTTTGTGATCACTATTGAATTCAAGAATAGCAACCTGTTGCATTGTTTAAACCTCAGGAGGAGAAAAACCTCCATTTTTTTAACTGATTTCTTGTGCAGGGGAACTAACACCAGTGTCAGAGATTCTCACCTACTCCTGATTACCACAGTAGACTCAATCTGCCAAGACACACAAAAATAATGTCACACATATCTGATAATAGGTTAACCTTTTCCAGTATGAGAGCTTCAGTTATGGTGCATAAAACTATCTATGCATTAGAATGTTCTAATCAAGTTATGCAATGTTTTTGCAGATGATGAATTCATTGCAAGCCGAAAAAAAACCTGCCATGCAAATACTCCAGTTATAGTTCCACCAGGTTGAAAAATCCTTTCAGGTACAAGTACCTACTTTGAAATTTGGGTATTTCATAGGATCATCAACTGAAGTATCTATTCAGCCTTGCACTCTCCAAGGCCTTTTTGTTTCAATCTGTCCCTATTAAGATGCACATTTATTGAGTTGATTCACGTTCAGATTGTGTCCAACTAAAGACCTGATCTGGGATCTCTTCATTACATTTCTGAATTTCTAATGCTTCTACTAAAGTATTTAAAGTATATGGCACATAAATCATTAGTGTAATGCAGTACTTCCACGCTCAATCTTCTAACACCTTTTGAGTTTCAGTTCTCATCCCATTCCTCAGCTGGTACATGGGGGAGTTCAGAGTTGGCTCAGTGAGGGCAGTTCTGCTCCTCAGGGTTCCTCTAGCAAACTGCTCTCTTGCTACTCCATCAGAAATAACTTCTCCTGTGTAGCTGTGCCCTTTACAGCCACACTACCCAAGCTGGCAGAATCCTTGCTAATTGGCTCTTACTACTTTCAGTTTACTTGCTTCAGTTGCTTAGTGCTACCAAGTATCATCCCTTATGTAATGCTCAAAAATAACATAATGGCTTGTTTTCATCTTTATTTAAGAAGTAATCATAAACAATTTTTAAAAAAGAAAAAAAGGGACAGTCTGGACAATCTGGTGGATGTCTGGTTTTTTCCATTTATGGAGTAGTTCCTGTACTTACCCAAAAATGATTCTATTTTGAAGTAAGCCTACAGAACTTCATTTTCTACATGAAGGAGATTTAGTCACCTTCAGAAGCCTCAGCTTATGCTGGTTTCCACTCTGCCCATGCCCACAGACACAGCTGCAGACTGACTGCATACTCACAGTGCCCTGGCCATAAAATATTTGTGGAGATAAAGACATCTGAAAAAGTTAAATTCTTCAATATTCCAAGGCAAACATACATGAGATGGTCTCTTTCTCTATTTCGAGGTTTTGTCTGCTCTGTTGTCAGCCAATACTGAAACATCCACAGTAAAGTGACTTGATGGCCACGTCACTCTGCACTTATGGTTACATCACATTCCACTTAGCAGCACCAAATCCTTACATTCTGCCATCCTTGAGCCGGATGGCATTTCCTACCCACCAACCTCTGCATAAGGCTTGACATGATTAGGTTTGCCTTTTGCCTGGTACTGTACCTGTCACCTATCTGCCATTGTAGCACACAACCAGCATTTGGCAGTGCTTTTCTGATTTTCACAAGCACTTGAGCCTAGCAGAGAAAGCGCTACGCAAGCAGAAATGGAGAACACGCACAACAGGTGGCAGCAACAAACAAAGCAGCAGCTCAAACCAGGAGGCAATGGTACAGGCAGAAAACAGAGGCATTTGGGAAACCCTCTTATCTTTGGTGGACTGGGAGAGGAAGGAGCCAACTCCTTTCCAGAAGACCCATCTGCCAGGCAGATGGTTGATAAAGATGTGGTCTTCCAGGAGCAAAACACAAGTCACTAGGAACAGTATGGGGTTTGGCCACAAGCTTGAAATTGTGAAAGCTCAGCCCTGTGCTGAAGACAGTACCATGCTTTAGCTACAACATCAACCAAACAGAGGGACAGGAAAGAATGGGCTCTTCATTCACACAGCAAGTTAACTGCATTGTATTTTTAACTGCAAAGAAGCTCCAGTAATGAATTTGTCTCAAAAGGCTCCTGAACATCATGTTAACATAAATTATTCAATTCTTAGCCTCCCAAGAACACTTCCATCTCTAACAGCCGATTTTCAGTCTCTCTTAGGGAATATATTCTCCTGTTTTCCTAAATGAAATAGTCTATTGCAGAAGCAAACATTATTTTTGTACCAAGTCCAGTGAAATCAGGATTTCAAGCAATGTATTTATAGAATAAATACTGATTTCATATATTCAAGCAAGTATTATTTAAAATGATTCATCACCATGTTTTCTTTATAGCATGTAAATGAGCAAGAGAAAAGAAAAGCTAATTTCAGAGCTTTCCAAGATACATTCTATTACTTTTATCACATACCTCTGTCTTCTGTAGTTTCTTTCCATACAAAGAGAAGAGAAAGAAAGAAGGAAGAATGAGTTATTAGTATGTAGGTCAGTAAGAGGAAAAAAATGTAAAAAGAACAGCAATTTATACAGAATGAAATTTTAGTTCAAAATATTTCTACAAAAAACCCACTTCTGAAATAAACATACATACAAACTTACTAAATCAGAATAAACACAAAAATCATATTGATGGCCAAAGTCAGTGCTGAGATGGAGGTGCAGTTTATGATGGGTTTAAGTCTATTCACTGTGAAGCTGCCAGTGGAAGGAGCACTCTTGCCCTCCACCTCCGAAAACTAATATCACTGACTAGATGTGATCTCAAAACGAGCCCTTAAATTTTGGACTTTTACTCAAAAGACAAGTCCAGATATTCAAACGTTGTCAGAAACTGAGAGTGATATACAAAGACAGCATAACCTACCTTTCTACCATCCTAACTTTCATGCTTTTTTTTCCAAGTGCTTGTTTCCTTACCTATTTCTGAGCTGCCCTCAGCCTACCTCAGTCTAACAAACCTGCAGGGGATCTGCCAGCTTGTTTTGCCAAACCACTGGGACCATGTCCCACCTGCAGCACTGTCTACAACTGAACCTGCCCTGCCCTCCCAAGCACACCAAGGATCCAGGGAGGAAGGACTTCAAAAGCCAGTCTCACCCAAACACAAATGACAAAGTCAGTACCTTGAATCTTTTTTAATACAAGCCAAAAAAAAAACAAACAAAAAAAACCCAAAACAAACCAACCAAACAAAAAAAACACCAAAAAAACAAAACAAAAAACCCCACAACACATAAGTCCCTCTGTTTTTAGAAGAAAACACAAAATAAGTAAAACTGAAAAAGACCACTCGGGCTGCAGTAATCAATTTTACCTCTCAGTGAGCATTGACAGCTCTACACCAGGACAGAACTTGTGCCTTATTTGCAAATTACAGGTCTATCTGACCAAAAAATATGCCTGAATTAATTTCAGCTTAAGCTGACTAAGTATAAACATCTGTTTAAGGATATGGTTAAGTGCTTTACTGACTGACTGAAGGCTAATCTTGCTAAACTTACTTCATCATAAGGAAAAAATTTATAATTGAATAAGACCATAATCTTGTGCTTCCTTTGTCAGATACAGTAAAAGGCCAATCTGATCATTTACCAGAAAAAAATACAAAAAGAAATAGCTAAATGAGCAATAAATTTCAAACCAGGATCAAGCTCTCCAAAACCACATACAAATGTAAGAAATGCTTGAAAAATCTTAGTACTATAAAAGTGTCACTGTATCAATATTATTGAATTTGGACTTTTTAGATTGTTTGAATTATTCTTTTCATAATATAATTGCCTATCAGATTAAATACACATATTTCTTAATCTGTAAAGAACAAAACGTACTTACTTGTAACCCCAACCAGTTATTCCTAAAACGAGAGCCAACACTAAAATGGTGCCAGCAATAGCCCCTATTATTATATTTGTGCTAACCACACCTGAAAACAAGAGACAGAGGAAAAAATATACAGCGTTTTAGGAGAAAATACACAAAACCAGTAAACACACCATCTTTCAAAAACTTGCCTGAACAACTTACACCGGGCTGATTAATTGTAAGCAGTGACATAATCTTGAAGTATAGCATGAACATAAAAAGATCACTTGTGAATCAAGCTTTGACCTCTGCATCAAATCCCTTAACTGAACACTTGCTATACAGGAAAGTCATGCCAGATATGTCAATACAACCTTATCAATATGAAACTGCTGTGGCTTATATTCTTACAACCTGCCTTTCAAATACATTCTTACATTGGAATAAAAGTGATTATTTATTTGGTTTTGTTGAAATCTCTTCCATAGCTGACTAAATTAGCCAAAAGCGATATTCTGGAAGATGGTAAAACTATCTTCCACAAGGATTTTTAATGCCAGACATTTACATCCTCATTTTTCCACAATATACCTTTCTCTTGTATGCAAGCCTAAAGCTGAATAAAATTTTCACTCAAAAAATGTAAAAGCCAAAAATTTATGTGCCAACATGCTGCATACTGGCCATATAATAACAAATTTACGCTACCAATAAAAACCAATCATGCAAGTAACATTACCTTTCCATATGGATATGAAAAGTCCCATAACTTTTTTGCTTGTCCTGATCTATCAATATGTAATAAGGCCCCTCAGATAACTGGGACAAGCAAGGTGGAACCAGACACAACGGTACCAGTTCCAAAAGGTGTAATGAGTGCCTGTGAGCAGCACTGCTTACATCCAAACACAGATCTCAGGCCTCATTTACAGACACCAAGTGCTTCTGCTGTGGAAGGAAGGGAGAGGAACAAGGCTCCTAATGCTGCAGCATGTCATATGCTAACTGAAAGAGTAGGAGACCTAGTTTTGCTTAATGCACCTTCTTCAAATCCAAGTTTTTTCAGCTACTGGTAAAAGTTATAACAGCATACCTTTATTGATAGCATCTTTATCAAAAAAGAGATCATCTTTGATGCGAGAACTGCAGTCATCTCCTCCCCAGAATCGGTCACAGACACACTTTATTTCATTGCTACAAACCTGCAGCCAAAAGTGTAGCTCAGAAAAAAATCAGAAAATTAATCCATTCCCGTAATTAATACCTAAAGTACAGGTACAGTGATAAAGCTACTTCTGACTGCCTGCAAAATTTTACAAAAAAAAAAAAAGAATATATAGCAATTTTAATTTCTATATTGGATATAAATGCATTAAATGTACTATTATGTTTTTATAAATAGATGTCATATATGTTAAGTACATTAATATCTTTTAATGTAATCTATATTTAATACAGCCATTTGTAATTGTTTTGGGAGACTCTGACCTCAATGCTTTTTATTACAAAATATGATGAAGTGGTTGATTTCAGATAAAAAAAGAGAGTTTTAATGCAGTGTACAAGACAAAAGAGAGAGAACAACTCCTTTAACCTCAGCTCAGCCAAAGGGACCTGGACACTGTTTCAAACTGTGTGAGGGACACAAGGACTTGCCAAGGCCATTGCCCCAAGCAGAGAAGCTGCCACTAGCCAAGAGCCAGCTCACTACCCTCTTCTCCAGAGCAAAATAACTCTTGGCCAAGAAAATTCAGCAGCTTTATGAACCACCTTGGCTGTTGACACAATAAAGAAAAAATTAAAAAGAAGAACAGAGAACCAAGTTTCTCCATTTATAGAAACTTTGTATTTATTCCTCAGTACCTTCAAGAAATATCAATCAAGTAGGCAAAAGTGGTAGCAAAACTCTTGATTGATAAATTTTTGTAAAACTCATACATACTTACTGTGACCAACTGTTTAAGATGCCTTGACTGGAATGCATTATGACTCTTTTCAAAAACTTCTCTGGTAATAAAGACTTCTAGAGACATTCTGCTGGCTTCCTGAAAGGTCTGGCTAGTACACCACAAAACGCCAGGTACTCAGCAAAAACAGAAAAAAGGATTAAAGAGTGAAAGAACATACACCATGGCCTGAGCAGATCTGGCTGTCTGTAGTGCCTGGGCAGGTGCTGAAGTTGAAGGCCTCAGTGGGGAGGCAGCGATGGTCAAGACACACCATGTTTGGCCCACACGGTGTCCCGTTCTCCACGTAGCCCAGGTCTGTCTCCTCATCAAGCTTCACATGGCCACCACTGCAAGACAGCCAAGAGGACCTTGGAGACTTGTGCTGTGATTACATGGGACTGCTTGAGAAACTGGGCTCTGTGCTGCTGCCTTTATTTCTATCTGCATTATAAACATCCAGGACCAGGTAAGACCAAGTATGGGCTTAATTATCTCACTGGCTCGGATGTGAAACAAAGCAAAACATTTTTTCCTGTGAAAGAGCTAGAGTTAGATAAAACACTGAGTTTACTTGTTTTTGCACTTTATTTCACCTTACAGTTGTGTGAAGCTATGAAAACATACCATGTCTATAACTGAGATTCATCTAACATATAGCAATAAATTAAGCTGCCAGTTAGCTTTGGCAGTGCAGCATATGTGTAAGTATTTGGGGTACACTAAGTACTTTACAAAAGGGCCTTACATCTCTATAGGCAAAATTAACTACCACACAGAGGGGACTGCAAAACAGCTGCACTCCCCATGTGCAGTTAATTTCCTGAAACTCAACAAAGGTTGTTCTGGAATAATGGTAATGTGTTAACAGGAAAAAATATTAATGGAAACAGTTTTTCTCCACTAAGGAATGAGAAAGGTGCTTTTCTATGAAAGATGGATATTGATTGTTCTGTTTTCAGGAATTCCAGTTACCTGCAATTGTAGACTCTTCCAAAGTGCAAGATTGATGTTGTGATTTCACCATCAAGTTCTCCAAGTCTGGGTACACTGGATATATTGGAGCACAGAAGGTATCCACAAAGCACATCCCTGTATTGAAAGAATAAAAAGATACTCACCAAAAATAAAGTTTAGTGAAAATGCATGTTCAAAAATATGAGGTTTTCTTCACTTTTTTGGTAAAATATTTTTTATTCCTTGCTTTTCTCCCACTGACAATATCTCATAAATAATGCAGTTCCCAAGAAAATTATTCTCCCTGGAGCTTAGACTGAGAAATATCTTCTTTTTACAATGCATTATCAAAAATTCTCTAAGTAATAGCAAGCAGGGAGCCATCAAGAACAAACCACATCAAACTGATTTAATGTCCTATTAAGATACAGTAACTGGTCCACAGAGGAGCAACAGAAGATACTGGTTTTAAATAAACTCATATGACACATATGTAAGGGAACTACAGACACCAAGTTTAATTCAACTGCTGAAGGGATTATTCGTGTGTGGTAACTATTTTACTACTCTTTTGCAGACTTTTGCACTGTCTGAATAGTAGGGTCTGGCATCTCAGATAATACTGAATAATTTTTACTTAGGAATTTGTAATGGAAGAAAAGTAAGCTTATCAAATCTGCATAGAAAGGTGGGAAAGGACATTAGTTCACCTGTAGGAAGAACTAGAATTCAAATGGCATTGACAGAATGGAGAAATCAGAAAAAACAGTTTGATAAGGACTGGTGAAAGGTTCAGAAATAGGCAGAAATACTCAGTTGCATAAATACAGAATGTGAAACAATGGTTTAGGCAGCAACTTGCAGGAAAATATTTGGAAAGTTACAATACGATGAAAAGGGAACACAACTTAGCAATGCGATGACGCAGCACAGAAGGTGACCACACCAAGTCGTGAAACCACAGGTTGCTCTCCTCTGCACTGCTAAGCCTCACTGAGAGTACTAGGACCACTTTTGGTCCAAGCACTCCCAAGCTCAGATGGTGCTCTCTTGTCAGAGATCATCTCCTCTTGGCACTCTGATCTCTCCTGAACTTCTTGCTTAAAAGTCTGCAGAAGAAGGTCAGGAGAAGTCCGATCCATACAGAGGATTTTTGAGCCTCTTCGTGCCAGTCAAAGAACTGGATCAGCGATAAAAAACCCTCATACTTGTTTTTCAAAAGGATCAACTTACTGTTTATTGCACTGTATCCAAGACTCTTTGTCTCTTCCACAGTTTCCTTTCTCGGTTCCTTCAATATTCAGCTTCTCATAGCAGTACCTGTCAGCTGCTGTCACTTCTAAAAGCAGAAGCAAATCTCTTCTAAGATGATGATGACTTTGAAAAGCCAGATCATGGGAAATGGGGATGCACAGTCAAAGCAAGCAGAGCTTCCCAATTTGTGAACTGAAGTAACAAGACCTGCAGGTGGCCCAGGAAGCACTGCACAGTGTTCTTCTCAATTAAAAGCTTTATGAAGGCACCACAGAACTGTTTTAAATTTTGTTCAGATTAATGAGTGTTTATTGGTCAAAAATGTCCAGAAGGCACTGAAATGAATATGAGTATAGGCTCCCTAGGTGACTACTAATGAGAACTTAAACTTAAGACTTCAGAATAAATACCAGTAAGTTAAACAACACTAGAGAAAGAGTTGGAAAAGAGAATGGAAAGACAAAATGGCGGGGGGAAGAGTGGGAGTGACATACAGTTCTAGATGTTTTCAGTGGTTCTCAATATGTCTCTTCCATAATTTTTCTTAGCTAAGATAATCTTCCAACCCACATGAATTACAACCGATGTAGAAACAGTAAAATTCACTCACTTTCACCCCAGATATATTTACATTGCCTGTCCCTGGTTTTACATCTTCCTCCAAAACAAATACCCTAGAAAGAAAGAAAAAAATACAGAAAAGGTTTCAAATTAATTGATTTTCAAAAATATGTGTTTCTTACTATACAGATTTGTCACAAGATTTCCACTGAGGCAGTAATATGTGATTCTACCTTTTTCATTCAAAATATGACTAGCATCCAAAACATTAGAGGAACTGTCCCAGGTGATTTCCAAGGATCTTAAAACAAAATCTATAAAAAGCAATAATCTATAACAGCAGAAAGAATGTAAACCAAACTGAAATGCTAATTACCTGTCTGTTATCACATGAATATCCATCCATTTTATGAATATTAGGAGAACACTATAGAAAAAGAAAGTAAGTAATACATCAGAGGTCAGACAAGAATAAAAGCAAAGTATACAATAAAAGTAATACAAAAAATGAAAAATTTTTTTAGTATCATGCTGATATTTCAGTATCAATAAGTTTAACACAATTTTTATAGACCTTAATACAGAAAATGGTAACACTCATAGTGACTGTGAGACTACAGGTGGGGCTTTTTGTCTCTTGGATGGAAGACACAAAACTCACCTGACTGGAATTTCCTGTGCAGTTCTCTGCAATATCACAATCATTCACTGCTTCTCGACACAAAACTCCTCTAGGCTCAAACTGGGGGGCAAAAGGACAGAAAATTAGTGCCTTCATTTCTCCATATGTTGCCTTAAATGTATTGCTTCCTTAGAGCTTTATCTAAAATAAAAAATTGGAAATATTCATGTGCTGACTGACGTGTGAAGACTTTCCTTTCCCTGGTGTGCATGCCACACCACTCAAGTCATTTACTGGTACCAGTGGTGCCAGTCTGTGAGGCAGCTCTTCCCAAGTGCATAGAGTGCAGGGCCAAGCAGTAGAAGTGCTCTCCTGGGACAAAAGACCCCTGGGGTTTATCAAACCAATACCACAGCAGCTTGTGGCATTATCCTGACCAGGTCATTGCACCTTTCTATGACTATTTTACTTTTCTTTACAAAATAAAAAGAGTGATCTCAATGTTCTCTCTATGGATGAAGAACACTGCAGAGCTCTATGTATAGACACTTTGGTTATCATAATCCCCCATTGTTGTTCCAGAATGGAAACTATTAATAAATGTACTGAATTCTGTACGGTTTGACATAATTTTCTCAGTTACCAGATATTTAACAATGAAAAATATACCAGTGACCTAACACAGGCATTTTGGATAAAGAATTCTGTGCTAAGGCTCAGGATCTGGAAAAGCAGCAAGAAATCCCATACGTGGCATTTGCTAGTGCTTCTCGTCAGGGACATACTACAGATGCCTTTTTTTTCCTGAAAGTTTTCTTAACACTGTAATACCCAGTTCATGTTGCAGCTCTGTGAGTTTTTCTCTTTTTTTGTGGATCTGCGCACACATACATTTTCTGGTGGGGAGAATTGCTAACTCCACAGCTGGTGTGAACAGGCACACATCAGCGGAAAAGCTAGACTACAGTACTTTCTCAGCCTTCAGCTTCTTTTTCCTACCAGTCTCTGGAAAAATGCAGACAGGAATGTTGTCAGAGACATTACAGGATGCTGGGATGTACACTCACCACGTTTTGTTTGCAATCCCTCCTTTACTCCTGCTTTCAGACAGGGTATTAAAGGGGAAGGTAACCCCAAATTTTGGAACTGTTATAGATGGTCTTTTGAGTTGTCCTGATTAGCACCTCCTAGGCACACACACATGTTCTGCAAAATTCTACTTTTTTTTCATTCATTCACCTTCGTCACTCTGTATATAGATAAAACCTCATCTCCTTTGCAAAAAATAAGGTAGGTGTACAGAAGCTTAGTTTTGTTCTGATAGTCTTTAATAAACTGCCTGTGTGACTTGGGTTCTTGAACAAAATTCACCCACACTGGCAATCTGCTGCTTTTTTTTATATTACATTAAAAAAAAAAGGAATGTGCTTAGGGAAATGTGATCTGTTCCAGCATAATGTGTACTTTTTCTTTTTTTAACATTAGGACAATCAAAAAGACAAGAATGTGGTCCACAGTTATTACTAATAATCCTCCTAAGGAAATGAAACCATCAAATGTGCACAGACTAAGAAAAAAATATCACACATAGTGCACCACAGCTTTAATTACAATAATACTAATTATCATTATTACTAAATGAGTATAAACAACTGTTAAAAGTCATGTTTAGCTGGGCTCCCTTACAGCCCAGCTGTAGAAGCTGAAGATCTGGATAAACCTCCTTTTACTATTTACAGATGTATCAGGAAGAATACCTTACAGTTTACATAGGGCTTGGTTCCCTTTACTCATTGGGATTTCAATCAGTCCAAACGTAAGGAGACACAGACAGACCAAACTAAAACCCAAGTTAGGTGTCTTTTAGATGAACCTTTCTGTACAATTCTGCTAGCTGTGTTTTTTGTTTTGTTACTATATCCTTCCCTAAGACCCTCTGTGGTATGATTTTCCCATTCAGTCCCATGAGGCAAATCCAGACCAGCACATATGGCACTGTGAGTGGCACATGAATAAGGATGCCCACGTTCACAGAATTACAGAATGCTTAGGATTGGAAGGGATCTTAAAGGTCATCTAGTTCCAACATGACAGGGACACCTTTCACTAGAGCAGGTTACTCAAAGCCCCATGCAACCTGGCTTTACAGGTATGGGATATCCAAAACTTCTCTGGGCAATTTGTCCCACTGCCTCACCACTTTCCTAGTGAAAACACATCTACTGAAACCTCTAAGGTTAATTCATGTAATATTTAAACAAGACATCTAATGAAATCTCATAGAACTTTGACCTGATTCAAACTTGTCTGAAAGTGGAAGGATTTAATTTACCTCTGCATTTGATGACAGTCCCTGCCCCAAAACGCCAAGCCTAAAAGACAGAGTATAGCCCCAGACAAATCAGATTTCAGCCAGTTTTAAAAGGTAAGTTTTCAGAAGAGTAATCACAAGGTTTGGAAGGGAAAACACATGTGCTGTGGTGCCTGCAGCCACCTGGATGCACTCCCACCAGGATGCTGCAGTGAAGCTCACTGCCCTTACCCGGCACTTCCGACAGCAAAGCCCGTTGCTGCACTGGGAGCCCGCTGTCAGGGTGCAAGAGTTGCAGCACTCTCCTCCTTCGCTGGCACACTCCTGAGGAACACACACACTTATAATAGAATACATGGGAAAAGCACAGAAGCCTCAACCTCTCTTACTATTTCTCATCTTAGCGTGCTACCTGAATGGATTTCTAATCAGGCTTTAAGGCACTTGGAAGCAGAAAAAGGCATGAACTCGTGGGGCATGAAATTGCTGTTTCCTATGCAATATATAAAATAATTTTTCTAACTTCATATTGTCTGTCATTAAATACTGACATTTTAGCACTGATCAGAGTCATGTTCCCATCCAGGAAAACACTTTCTTTAACATCTTTGAAAGTCTGATCCTGCACAGGCAGCTATTACTGTTACTCTTTAGAATTTATGTGGTGATAAAATAAAAAAGCTGGCCCACATTATGTTAAACATGGTAAGAAATGATTAATCCTTTGGCACAAGACCTTCATATTGCTTGTCTTCCTCCACTTACTGTTAATGGCAGCAATGGACAGCACCAAGCTTTGGAGAATCTAGTTGCTAATTTCAAGTGCATTGCACTTACCGCTATCGTTCCACAGTCACATTCTTCTCCGTCTTCCACAAAGCCATTGCCACATTCTGGAGGATCCAAAAGCTGCAGGGCAAATTCAGAAATCAAAGGGTATATCTCTCCTAAGGGTATCATTGTCATATTTACTTGGTGCAACATGCCTTTTGAGCTAGAACTCCAAATTTATTAACTGAAAAACAGTCCCCACAACTCAGAAAGACGCAGGCTAAAACAACACAACTGATGTGTACAGAGAATAAACGCTGCTGCAAATTAATTCAGCAATAGTGCCCAGTCACATGATATCTTCTGTGCATAAGTCTCAGTTTTACAGCAAATTCAGTTTGAGCAGTAGTTGCGATGAAAAACAAAAGGTGTGACAATAAAGGAGGAAAATTAAAACAATATGATGTTTTCATTATCTTCATAGTTGATGCAATTGCTGTTGTTCTGGAATTCCAGTGATGAGGACTGAAAAGTTAAAGCCTGCACTGTAAGTTCAGAAGGAATAGCCATAAAAATTTTTCCCTTGGTAGTATGTGGCTTAGAAATGCATGGAAGGGCAAGAAACTGAGTTTCTTTGTCGGTTTTTAGTGTAGTTGGATTTTTCTTTCCCTTTTCCTCTACCACAGTAGGGAACTTTCAGCCGTTTTCTATAAGCATGTATCACAGGCAGATGAGGAAGTATAGCTGGTAAGGCTTCCTCCCTTTCCTTTCAGCCTTCCTGCCGAACTGTAACTTAAAATATCTCTATATATTTGTGTGCTATCCTCTCTTCTAATGGACACTGTGAGTCTGTTCTTTCCAGTTACATTGTTTCTGTTTTCCTGAAATTTCTACAGGTAATTCCTTTAACAAAATACTTTCTTTTTCCTCTGGCTATAAGAAAACATAATAGCAGCTTCTATTACATAAATGAGACTATAAATGTGTCACCAGACTAAAATTTTGCAGATTTTCCTCCGAGTTCTCCAATTAAACTAGGATCATTCCAAAAACCACTCTGCTTATAAGCCACCTGTACAAGTACATCATTTATGGTGCAGAGTGCATATCTCTCTGGCTGCTGCCTTTCTGTCTGTAGCCCACGGATGGAGCATCACCCCACATACTTCAGTGTGCCACAAACCACAGCCTGGCACAGGCAACTGTGCTATTATTAGATACCCCTATTGAAATGGAAATTTGACTGCAGCATGAAATGTGTATGTAGAATTTAACATAAACTGTATGCAAGCAATTATCTTTTAGAATTATTAAGAAGTTGTTAATAGTGCTTGTTTCCTATGTATTTTTCCAGACAATCTGAACTTCTTCAGTATTTCTAGGTGTGGTGCACAATAGAGACAAGGAGACAGCAGCAACAGAGCATCCTGCCTTGAAAGGGCCTTGAGGGGAAGCCATATGAGGAGCAGCTGAGGTCACTTGCTTTGTTCAGCCTGGAGAAGCCTGAAGAGAGACTAGAGGGAATGGCCTGAAGTTGTGTCGGGGAGGTTTAGGTTGGATATCAGGAAAAGGTTCTTCACCGAGAGGGTGGGCACTGAAATAGAGTCGCCAGGGAAGTGGTCACAGCACCAAGCCTGACAGTTCAAGGAGCATTTGGATGATACTCTCAGGCACATGGTGTGACTCTTGGGGATGATCCTGTGCAGGGCTAAGGGTTCCACTTCATGATCCTTGTGGGTCCCTTCCAACTCAACAGATTCTGTGATTCTGTGAAAATACTGGGCCAATTTGCTGCAGTACATAGAGGCAGCTAAGTATGAAAAAAAACAAAACCAAAAATAATAAAACGTTAAAAGGAAACCTATGTTCAATCTGCTCCAGCAGTCATTGCTCTAAGGTTCGGGATCATAGCTAATCTAACAGTGGACAAAGCAAGAGTAAGTTTGTATTTAATTATCGTTTGTGAATTAGACAGGCATCCACTGATAACACATTTAAACCAACCCAACCACAATGCAAAAAAGGGTCTAAATCACCCTGCCTTCTACTTCTAACTAACTTCCACATTTCTTGATGCCATTTTAAAAAAATTGTAAATGCTGCCAAACTAAATTGAGAGCGGGGTAAATGTTGTGGGTTTTTTCAAATGACAGATGTGGAAATGAATGTAATCACTAAAACAAGACCAAGACACCTTACACTATGTAAACAATTAACTCAGAAAAGAAATAAATCCATCAGTATTTCTCTCCACTTTCAAGGAGATGGAAAAAAGCAAATTTCTAAAATGNAGCTGCAGGGCAAATTCAGAAATCAAAGGGTATATCTCTCCTAAGGGTATCATTGTCATATTTACTTGGTGCAACATGCCTTTTGAGCTAGAACTCCAAATTTATTAACTGAAAAACAGTCCCCACAACTCAGAAAGACGCAGGCTAAAACAACACAACTGATGTGTACAGAGAATAAACGCTGCTGCAAATTAATTCAGCAATAGTGCCCAGTCACATGATATCTTCTGTGCATAAGTCTCAGTTTTACAGCAAATTCAGTTTGAGCAGTAGTTGCGATGAAAAACAAAAGGTGTGACAATAAAGGAGGAAAATTAAAACAATATGATGTTTTCATTATCTTCATAGTTGATGCAATTGCTGTTGTTCTGGAATTCCAGTGATGAGGACTGAAAAGTTAAAGCCTGCACTGTAAGTTCAGAAGGAATAGCCATAAAAATTTTTCCCTTGGTAGTATGTGGCTTAGAAATGCATGGAAGGGCAAGAAACTGAGTTTCTTTGTCGGTTTTTAGTGTAGTTGGATTTTTCTTTCCCTTTTCCTCTACCACAGTAGGGAACTTTCAGCCGTTTTCTATAAGCATGTATCACAGGCAGATGAGGAAGTATAGCTGGTAAGGCTTCCTCCCTTTCCTTTCAGCCTTCCTGCCGAACTGTAACTTAAAATATCTCTATATATTTGTGTGCTATCCTCTCTTCTAATGGACACTGTGAGTCTGTTCTTTCCAGTTACATTGTTTCTGTTTTCCTGAAATTTCTACAGGTAATTCCTTTAACAAAATACTTTCTTTTTCCTCTGGCTATAAGAAAACATAATAGCAGCTTCTATTACATAAATGAGACTATAAATGTGTCACCAGACTAAAATTTTGCAGATTTTCCTCCGAGTTCTCCAATTAAACTAGGATCATTCCAAAAACCACTCTGCTTATAAGCCACCTGTACAAGTACATCATTTATGGTGCAGAGTGCATATCTCTCTGGCTGCTGCCTTTCTGTCTGTAGCCCACGGATGGAGCATCACCCCACATACTTCAGTGTGCCACAAACCACAGCCTGGCACAGGCAACTGTGCTATTATTAGATACCCCTATTGAAATGGAAATTTGACTGCAGCATGAAATGTGTATGTAGAATTTAACATAAACTGTATGCAAGCAATTATCTTTTAGAATTATTAAGAAGTTGTTAATAGTGCTTGTTTCCTATGTATTTTTCCAGACAATCTGAACTTCTTCAGTATTTCTAGGTGTGGTGCACAATAGAGACAAGGAGACAGCAGCAACAGAGCATCCTGCCTTGAAAGGGCCTTGAGGGGAAGCCATATGAGGAGCAGCTGAGGTCACTTGCTTTGTTCAGCCTGGAGAAGCCTGAAGAGAGACTAGAGGGAATGGCCTGAAGTTGTGTCGGGGAGGTTTAGGTTGGATATCAGGAAAAGGTTCTTCACCGAGAGGGTGGGCACTGAAATAGAGTCGCCAGGGAAGTGGTCACAGCACCAAGCCTGACAGTTCAAGGAGCATTTGGATGATACTCTCAGGCACATGGTGTGACTCTTGGGGATGATCCTGTGCAGGGCTAAGGGTTCCACTTCATGATCCTTGTGGGTCCCTTCCAACTCAACAGATTCTGTGATTCTGTGAAAATACTGGGCCAATTTGCTGCAGTACATAGAGGCAGCTAAATATGAAAAAAAACAAAACCAAAAATAATAAAACGTTAAAAGGAAACCTATGTTCAATCTGCTCCAGCAGTCATTGCTCTAAGGTTCGGGATCATAGCTAATCTAACAGTGGACAAAGCAAGAGTAAGTTTGTATTTAATTATCGTTTGTGAATTAGACAGGCATCCACTGATAACACATTTAAACCAACCCAACCACAATGCAAAAAAGGGTCTAAATCACCCTGCCTTCTACTTCTAACTAACTTCCACATTTCTTGATGCCATTTTAAAAAAATTGTAAATGCTGCCAAACTAAATTGAGAGCGGGGTAAATGTTGTGGGTTTTTTCAAATGACAGATGTGGAAATGAATGTAATCACTAAAACAAGACCAAGACACCTTACACTATGTAAACAATTAACTCAGAAAAGAAATAAATCCATCAGTATTTCTCTCCACTTTCAAGGAGATGGAAAAAAGCAAATTTCTAAAATGCAGCTGCATTTTAAATGAGAAATCTTATATCTTATTAATGAATTACATAGCTTTCTCTCCACTTTGAATAGTACATTCACCATGAAAAGAGACCTTTAGAGACAAGCAGGCTCAGTTTGTCCAGATTTGATGTCTTCTCTTCCCCACTCTAACATTTATTGAAACTGTGGTTGCCAGAAGATGCAGTTTTTCTCAGGGGCACCAGAAGGAACGTACATCACTCCTGAATTGACTTTCTTTTCATCTACATCTGTGACCATCTCAGCTATCAAGTCTTTTTTCTATACTGGACTGTCTTTCCACCTTAGTCTCTTTGTTTGTTGAAGACAGACATTAAGTAGAGGTTAATATAAATTATATATAGAAAAGAGTTAAGACCATTATCCTGATTGCTTTACATTAGAACATGTGCTTCAATAAATGGAGCAGGAATATACTGAAATACTGCTGCAAATCCTCCATTGCAGAAGCCCTTGAAGCCTGGTTGGAGTTTCTTTAGCCCTGCTTTGTATTTTTCTCCCTTAAATGACTGGTAGTAGGGCAGGGTACCCCCTGCAGAGGCTACAGAAGCCATTTCTTCATCTTGGGACAGATGTGAAACAAAAACAATCCTACTTCAGCCTCCAGAGATTTGTACCAAAAGACATCAATTCAATGCAAATTAGAATTCAAGCTGGGCAAAACTTTACCAAGACACTTGAAACCTCAGTAAATGCAGTCAGTTATAATATAGAACATAATACAACACAATAATGTAATACAAATATATAATGCAAAAGTGTATTTTATTTACAACATTCAGAACAAATTGCAGGAGGGGTGGTGCTATGTCAAAGGTTGTGGGAACTGTTTGACATGAAACCACTTTATTAAAATTTTATTTAAATATAATTTCTAAAACAATCTACTCAGACACATATAATACCAGAATAGTTAGAACTTTGAAAGAACCAGAAATATCAAAATTACAGGTGTTTCCTCCAACATTATACTTTTCCTGCACTAGAATAGAAAAAATGCTTAGCAATAAGGTAATGCTTACTTTGGTTGGTTTATTGAAAAGGCAGGCTCCACCTCCATTGTTTAAAAATTCATGATACTCTTCAATATCACACTCTGAGAACTTGCTTGGAAGATAGTACCTGACAGAAATAAGGTAGCAGGATTACTTTCTCTAGTGCTTTTTACACTGTATTTTCTTTTTTCAAAATAGAAGAAATATAACATTATACTTCAGAAAAAGTATAAAAGCACGCTGTTCAGAATCAGAATGACTGTCTCTTTGAAAATCCTTTCAGTAAATAACCTGGAAATTTCAACAATGATACAGAGCTCATGGAAGTGAAAGGTCTAGAACATTTCATTAAATTTTTACATGCCAAACACCACAAGTCTTATGACATGGTGTGTAGTTCTCACAAGTGTGACTTGTTTCACTAACAGACCTGATCTCAGAAAAACTTTTATTTCCTCCCATACATACTGCAGGAGAAAAAGACTGCTCATAGTTTGTTTTTATCTCAGAGGAAATTGTTCTCCTGGTCTATGGAATTTTTATATAATAGAGTTATGCCACTTTAAAAATGTTTCTAACAAACACCACCTAATATTTCAGCTTCCCCCTATCATGTGTCCCACTCAGTAAATTTCAGCTGAGTACAGAGCATCAACCTGAGGCACAGTGCCCCACCTAAAAACAATGTGATGTAGAGAATCTGTGCATGGATCCTTTCCATGGAGAAATAATTTTTCCCAGAGCAGCTTCAGTGATCTTTATTTTCAGGTCCACAGTCCTGAAAGCACTTATGCTCCAAGCAGACTGTGGAGTCTCAAGGGCTTTCCTCTATCAGCTCATCACTGGATAAAAAAATATTAGCTGAAGTGCTATCCTGCACTGCTGGGAGTGGTAATTTGCCTTTTCCATCGCTAATGTTTATGATTTAGGTCTAAACACTACAGAGATTGTAGAATTCACAAATATTCATCAATGAGATAGGTAAATACAAGGCTTTTTTTGTGTACCTAATTATTTGAAAGGTTTGGACTTCAGATAAAGAATTTAAAGACCCTTAGATAAGAAAACATTTTTATAAGAATCAAAAACGATTCTCAGATTGGCTTTTAAATGTACTAAAAATCAGAAAACTCCTACTGAGAATGTTTTCAGGTATACCAAGGTGGAGAAGACACACATTCACATTTTCAAAAACCATTGAATGAAATATACTTCTTTGTTCAAACTTTTTCTGAGAACAAAGCCATTGTGAAAATTTGCAGATATATTTGAAATTAATTAAAAACCTGGAACACTGTCTATATCTAAAACTGGACTACAGTTTAATTCATAAACATGGTAAAAGACAGGCCTGTAATAAGAATTAAGGCTTGTATACACATGTTAGAAAGCCTCGAATTTAATCCAGAAGCAAAAATTTGCTGCTCCACTACTTGTCACATAAAATCTCTCCAGTGGCATTACATATGGGTAAAAGCATACTCAGCCTACAACAGGTGCAGTTTTTTCTAACAACGTCACACAAATTGGGGGATAAAAAATGATAGATACAAATGAAAGATTCCAACAGAAAAGTTCAAAGTGAGACATACTTCAGAAATTTGATTTTACTATTGATTTTACTATTTCAAGAATTAGGGTGTGTCATTGTTTGCTCCCATAGCTCAACAGGCTACATATGCTTCTGCTTCTTTGCAATGACCTAGCTTGACTGTTCAGCCCTGTGCTTTGCAGGTTAAATCTGCATTCACCATAAATCCTCATATATCCTCTCATTAACTCACTTACTGTCACACTGCTTTGAAGGTGTCTGTGTATAGTATATAGCTAATACCTTACTTTCTGAAAAATGAGTCTCCAAAAATATCCTGCTGAACCACATAAGGCAAACATTTTCACATCTTTCCTTTATGTCACTGTATGAAGAATATGACTTTCCTCTAATGAAATGCCTTACCCCATATCTCCCATTATGCATCCAGACCACATGTCCTCACACTTACACTCACCTGACAAAAAAAAAAAAAAGATAAAATCAAAAGTTACATCTTAAGTCTTGTGAGTCCAAAATAATAAATGTCTTATCATAAAGCCCACACTGCACTCAATTCCATTTAATATTTTAATAAAAGTTGAAATGAATAATCTCCTCGTTTATTGCACACCTTAGTTTAAGAGTATCAGTGCATGCTGCCAAACTTTTTCTAAAATCTATACATGTTTCTATGTCATCCTGAGCTTTGAAAACATGTCCTGTTTTTCTTTCCTTCTCTTTAAAGTGAAGTTAGAGGAAACTGCAGTGTCAGCCTTCAGCCCTTGCAAATCATCAGTCAGCTCTGCTATCTTCCCCTGCTGTGTGATGATATTCAATTTCCAAATTTTCTGAGTAAAAAAGAGGAATAATTTTAATCCTTCTACTTTTTAGTTCTCTTCTTCAACTATGTTAATGTGACTGGGGAAATCTTCACTTGAAAAAAAACCCTAGCAATAATGCAGACAAAAAAACCCATAAAATGGTCAATAAACACAAGGTAATATAGCAGGATCTATCAATTCTTCCTCTGCTTCCTTCCTCCCTCCCTTCCCCATGCAACTCCCTGGCTGGCAGAGGGCAGTCCTCCCTTCTGCCCTGCCAGCCTGCCTGGGATCACTTTGCCCTGGTCTCAGTCCCTCACTTTCAAAACTGTATCTTGCTCTTATTTCAGGTAGAAATGCTTTGCACTCACACATTCTGTAACTTGCCTTACTGTACACATGAACATCAGTTTAGTGCTTCCTTTTTAAAAGTACAATTAGAAAGGAAACAAGGCTCTGTCCAACAGTCGAATTCTCCTCTCTCCCCACCAAAACAGAGAAAGGGAATCACCACTATTATAATTTGTACCCTGCCTCTGTATCAGCTCAAAAATATACAGCTGGAAAACGAATATTGAACATGTCTGGAGCATAGAGCATCCATCCTACATTTCTGAGTATTTTTAAAAATAGAATTACATAATCTGCAAAAATCTTTAAATGTAGATGTATCCCTTATTATATACTGTCTTTACAATGTCAGAAAACAAAATCCACCTAAGCAGAGTTCTATTACTCAAATAGTCATTTATCTTTTTTAAATGTAAGTCAATAAGTATGTACGATCCAATAGGTAAACACTCCAATTCATCTTCTAAATTGCTTCAAAACTGTATTTTTATTTTAATTATGTCAAGATGGGATTTCATATAACAGCAAGAAGGGTGAGGTGTTTGTTATGGGCAAGATGGCAAAGATTTGAATTAAAGCATCCCACGTAAACAGGGGCTAGTAAGAAATTGAATACCAAGGTTACAGCAGAGAAATGGTAGCAGTAGGATGGCAAATACAAGAGATTTGTGCAATTCACAAGTGGAACCAGCCATTTGGGTAATCTGCAAGAGGAAATCAATCAAGGAAAACAGAAAAACTTATACTGTCAAAACTGTTCTGTATTAAGTGGACCCTTATCATTCCCAGGTCTAATAAAGTATGTTTCCATCTTTGCACCATAAGATGGCAGCCATTTGGTCTGTGGATAGGACACTAATCTCCTTGAAATGAATGGAAGTGGCAGACAGCGTAATGGTTGATTTTGAATAAAATGGTGACACCAGTGTTGTCAGGAATTATGAGCAGGGGGATAACTCAGCATTTAGATACAGGAAAATTAATGATATCACAGAATCACAAAATATGCTGTTAGAAGTTGGACCCACAAGTCCAACTCTTAGCCCTGCACAGGACCATCTCCAAGAGTCACACCATAAACTGCAGAGCATCATCCAAGCATTTCTTGAACACTGTCAGGCTTGGTGCTGTGATCGCTTCCCTGGGGAGTCTATTCCAGTGCCCAACCACACTCTGGGGGAAAAACCTTTTCCTAATATTCAACCTAAACCTTCCCTGACACAACTTTAAGCCATTCCCTCAGGTCCTGTCACTGGTCACCACAGAGAAGAGATCAGTGCCTGCCCCTCCTCTTCCCCTCTCAAGGAAGTTGTAACTGCAATGAAGTCTCCCCTCAGTCTCCTCTTCTCCAGGCTGAACAGACCAAGTGACCTCAGCTGCTTCTCATACAGCTTCTCCTCAGGCCCTTCACCACATTCGTTGCCCTCCTTTGGACATTATCTAAGAGTTTAATATCTTTCTTATATTGAGGTATCCAAAACTGCACACAATATTCAAGGTGAGGCCACTCCAGTGCAGAGCAGAGTGGGACAATCCCCTCCCAAGACCGGCTGGCAATGCTGTGCCTGATGTCCCCCGGACAGCGTTGGCCCTCCTGGCTGCCAGGGCACTGCTGACTTATATTCAACTTCCCATTGACCAGGACTCCCAGGTCCCTTTCTCTGGCACTGCTTTCCAGCATCTCATTCCCCAGTCTGTACATACATCCAGGGTTGTCCCATCCCAGGTGTGGAATCCAGCACCTTGCCTTATTGAACTTCACATGGTTGGTGATTGCCCAGCGCCCTAATTTGTCAAGGTCTCTCTGCAGGGCCTCCCTGCCTTCAAGGGAATCACTTGTGTCACCTGCAAATTTGCTTAGTATCCCTTCCAGTCCGGCATCCAAGTCATTTACCATGGAGCCCTGCAGAGCCCCACTACTGACAGGTTACCAGTCTGATGTCACCCCATTCACTGTGACCCTCTGTGCTGGACCTGTGAATCAATTGCTCATCCACTGCGTGATGTGTTTATCCAGCTGTGTGCTACACATTTTGTCCAAAAGGATATTGTGAGAGATTGTATTGAAAGTTTTATCGAAATCCAAAAATACTACATTACCTGGCTCCTTTGATCAACTAGGTAGGTTACCTTGTTGTAAAAGGAAATCAGGTTTGATAAGTAGGACCTTCCTCTCAGGAAGCCATGATGGTTGTGACCATGTCTGTCCCTTCTCATGTTATTACAGAAATAAAAGTGTTTAACATTGTGAGAAACAGAATGGAGAAATACGTATCAAAAAGATAAGAACCTCCACCTTTTAAGATTTTTCTCTTGAGACAGAGTGAAAAAAAAATATCCTTACCACTTATAAGTTTTCTTCTGTCTGAGAAAATGCCAATGTTTTGGGCCAAGGTCTGTGCCAGGGTAACTGCCATCAAGTCTGGTTTGCCAAACTGAAAGAAAGAAGCAAGGTAGGAAAAGTAATCAGTTACAGATTCAAGTGAAGGTTTTATCATTTCAAGGCAATAAAAGGCAAAATCGGATGGACAGTGTTAAAATTCTTACTTAGGGATAGCTAGATAATGGACAAGTGAGAAAAACTAAAAACTTGTTTATGGACAAGTTAAGTAAGAGAAAGTCTGTTTCTTTCATGCCATTGTGGCTGCAAATACGAATGACAGGATATGCAGAACTTCCTGAAAAATGTATTTGAATCTGTATCTGACTTTATTCATCCATCAGTCTTCACTGAGATGTCCCTCCTATGGAGCTGCACTAAGATTCTGAATCAGTAAAGAAAGAGAAAAATATTTTGAGGAACATATCTGCACTGATAAATCCTGTGCAGATAAATTTCCACCCCTTTTTGCTCACACTTACCTCATTCACACCTCCGCCTTTAAGCAAGGAGCAGATTCCACCAGTGTGGGCTATACCACTTCGACTGCTCTGAAATCGACTCCCCCTTTGACAAAGAGGGAAAAAAAAGGACTCAGTCCATGAGTTTTGCATCTACCTATTCCAGTATCTACCCTTCTGATTTCCAAATGCTGGTTGCCACCACTACACTGTGAACTGTGCAAACAAAATGGGAAAAACAGATAATCGCTCACAAACCTCACATGAAAAATTATCTCCAGAAAAGTTTTACCATCTTCCCTCCTCCTTCTGACTACCTAATATAAGAAAGCATAAGAAGAGGACTATTTTGCCAGACCACCTGGATCTCACCAGCCCTTTGTTTCTTGACATACTACTACAGCGAGTGACTTCTGCTGGCAGGTGCTACAGGAAGAGTGCAGGAGAGGCTGTCATGCTGCCAATGCAGGGGGACTAGCAAAATGACATGTCTAATTGGGCAGTGCTGATGTGGCAAAACTCCTAGGAAGATGCATTAGCAGAAGATGCGGAGATAGGTGAAAACTCCCTGGAACTACAGCCAGTACCATCCAAGGAACAGATGCACTCTAAGACTAAACCTAATCACTTCTTTGGTGCTGACCACATCAGCATGAACTGCCAGTTACTGGAGACAAAACGTAGTCTGCTATACTTGAGACTACTGATCCATCCAAACTCCAGCAAATTATTCCTCTCAAAAAATTAAGAAAAATATCAAGAAGAAAATACAATGGACTAAAAGAAGTTCATTTGTAACCACTGTACCATCACACCAGGTAACTTCACCTCCCGACTTAGCCACATCTCACTCACACACACAATTTCAGAAACTGCTATTTCTAAACCATCTGTGAAGGCAATACTTCAAACATCACTTGTGATGGTGCTACAGATAGCACTGGAAGTTGCATTACAGGCCAGACTGGACTCTCTTTTAGCCTAGTTAATCCACACACATTTCTAAGAACAAGACTTCCCCCCAAACACCTTACAATGTCACCAGAGAATCTAAAGAAAGGATCTAAGAAAACATGATTCCCATTTAACAGATGAAGATCTGAGACATGGAGAAACCAAAATCTGGAAGCACCACTTGCAGCTTTCTTCACGGCAGAAATCAATGACAGTAATTAAGCATGTGCAAAAATTCTGAGAGGGTGATACTGGGCTTTGGTATCCTGGAACCATATTGGAGTCACGTAAAAGTAAGGTTAAGTTTATTCATATAGGATCCTAAAACAGTCAGCAGAGAGAAAAAAGGACTCCAAAAGACATTTATTTGGCCTGTCTCATGTGGTTCAAAAATATTTTTTATTATATCAATCTTATTTTCAAAAAAATTAAGATATTTAGAGAAAATAACATTCCTCTCATCTTATTCTTATGGCTCAAGTATCTTGGGAGAACAAACTGTTTTGAGAACCTGAAACAATTTAGTAATCCTACAGCATGCAGGTCATTCAACAAAGTAAAGCAGACCATAGTGCACTTGAGCAGGAAACCTCACTGGTTTCAAAACCAACATTCCACTTTCAAATAATACAACAGGGCTGTCTGTGCTCTATTGCTGAAGAAGCCAACCTCTGGGCTGGAACCACGCATGACCCTCCAGTTATCTGCACTTGCAGAGTAGGTAATTGCACAGAATAACAAAGGGTTACAGCACATGCACCTCAGTCTTAGGATGTTAAATCTAAAGTGAGAGTCTGACCTCCAGTTGCACTGGCAGGTAGTTTGTGCATTATCTTTTCCCCACCCCGCTGTCCAAAACATTATTTTCTGAACTATTGTGGATTACACACACAACAGAAAGGAGATATATGAGCCACTTGTGAAAAACAACCCCCAAAGAAAGAAAAAAAACAGTAATAAAATATCACATGAAGTTACGTACGAAAAAAGGTGAACTGCGTCACTTTTCTCTCTGATAAAATCCCTCCTATATTTCATAAACTCACGTAGGGTCACCAAAGGATTTTCAGATATGGTGAACTTGTTATCAGTAGCCCAGGTTTCCATGGCAACCAATACTATCCTGGTGTTAAGTTGTTCTTTATATATCTAGTACATTAACAGAATGAACAAATACATTATGTCAAATAGAACAAAGGTGAGTTTTACCCCTTTTTGTAATAGCTTGCATTTATATACAAATAAATAATTAGCTTCTTCTAGCACAATTTAGATTCTCCTAGGTGATTTTATCTGCCTTAAAACCAACTAAAAAACATGAAAACAAAGTAAAATTTACATTTTAGGCCTCATTCTTCAATCAGCTCTCTTGGTCTGCAAAAAGATCCCCTGCAGGTCCTACACAGGCAGAGGACCACAGAAGGAAGATTAGATTTTTGAAAAATTACTACAGAACCATTCCAAATAGATCAAGGACTTGGAATTAATGGGTCTTTTATAATGTCCAGCTCACCCCAGTGACACACAAGGGCTTTCATACCAAACAGTGATCTACAAAACCATATCTTTTACTATTACAAACGCCTGCAGAAATATTTAACCTCATGCTGGCTGAATCATGAAAAAGGGCCATTGTTTCAATGCTGCAGGTTGACACTCCACACCAAATACTTTCATACGTTTTTTAGCAATATTTTAGTGGGCTGAGGTGCAAGAGCCAGCAGCTCATTCCAGTTAGCATCATAAATATAATCCGCATAGTCCACCAATACCTCTCTATTCTAACTCCTTTAATCAAATGAACTTTTTCTGGAAAAATTTCAGTGCATTCTAATTTCAGACTGTCTTTTGAGTTTAAAGTTGTCAGCACAGGGATCCTGTGTTAAAAATTGTCATATCTGAGGTGCTCTTTAAAACCCAGATTCAAGGGACTGATCCAGCAGGATACTTAAATATTTGAAGTCACAAAAAATCTCTAATATTTTATGTTAGACAATAGGCTTTAGAGGTGACTGACTGTGGTTCTACATGAAAATTTGTGATCTTCACATACATTATTACTGATATACCATGAACTGACAACTCCTACATATATCAGCAGGAGAAACATATGACTCATCGCATGTAAAACAACATTTAACTGAGTGATACTTACTAAATCTGCCATGTTCACAACTGATTTAGCATAGCTATTAGTATGGCCAACTGACAAGCGGTGCTTTTTGCACTGTGAAACAAACACAGACAAGTTACATATGCAGAATTCAAAAAAATTGGCTCCATTTAAAAAAAAAAACCAAACCTGAAATAAAAAGCAACTACATCAACAGTAAAACCCCTGTGCAAAGTTTGGGCTCCTGTGCTGAATGTAATGATAATAAGCGATAGTAGAAAATTGTCCAGCTGTCGTGTGGATCTATTAATTCTTGTTTGGAAAGCACTCTAAGTACTGGGAAATGCTATGGGAATAGACACATATTGTTATTCCCTTACTATCTTTATTGTATGGCAATTTTAAAGCCAATCACAAATGCCAATGCAGAAATTAGCAAGAAAAGCCTCTACAGTTGAGACTCCTTTAGAGGTGTTATCTCAGAAGTGCCTGTATCCATTTTTTAATCTAACAGACTTCTTTTTTTCTCTCTCTTCAAATCTCTCTCTTAAAAAGTTTTCTGGCTTTCTTCCAGTATAGTTCCACACCGACATAATGCTACAGTAACTGGTTCAAATCACTTCAAAAATCAGACTACAACGGCACCTTTACTGAAATTGGTCATGCAGCACTATAAAGATGACACTGAAAACAGCCAAAAAAGAGAAGAACAGGACTGTGAGCCTAAAAATTACAGAAATAATTAAATGAAAAATCTGAAATTTAAATGGAAAATGAAACACTGGAGCAAAGGGAAATAAGTATACTACTCAAGTCTCTATTTGCAACTAAACCGTCAAACTTTAGGATACTTAGAGACACTGGACACCTACTGAAATATTTTCAGTATACTAATTTATAAGTCCATGAGGATTTTAAAAGCTTTATTCCCCAACTGGAAGCAATGGTTGGACAAGCAGCTGAGAGGGCAGACAGGAGGGCACTGCACCCCAGGCAGTGGTGAGCCAGTCCCCAGGACCAGAGGAAGAATCATGAGTTTCATTGTGCCCTCTGGCTTTCCCTAGTGAGGGTGAATGGCAAAACCAGCTCCAACTCTGCAGGGTGTCAGCTGCACACAGAGTGCACTCAGAGTGAGGCACTGACTGCACATACAGAGGGTATTCTAAATATACATGTGCACTAGCCCAGGCCACAGAGAAAGGGACCAGCCCAGAGCATACGATACTTTCTTCTTCCAGAAGGAAATTATTTGACTTCTTTGTTCATGGACATTCATTGACATTTGCTTCAGAGAATAAACTCCTAAGTAGATTGACTGTTGCAGTAGCTGTAATTAACTAAAATCAGGAAACATGGTCCTTGCAGAAAATCTGCCCGAACAGATAAGGTCGCCAGGGGAAAGTTGCCGCTTCATTCTTTGGGATCAAACACAGTTACACTAATTTAGGGAATTTGCATACAGTATTTTTGGTTTTAATCCAAGAATTTATTGCTATGCTCACCAAAATGAGCTGATGGAGGAGTATTCTGCCCAAGGACAGTGACACATTCCTTGTACACTTTGATGTCTATTTTTGCCAATTCGGGTATTGCTTCAGAGAACTGTTGCATATTACAGAAAGAGTAGACAAGATTTATAGCAATATTTTGATTTTGAAAGCCATAAAGGGTCATAAAATCATGTAATGGCACCAGTCAGATAGGCACCACCAGTATGAACTTAATCCAGTTATTTCAAGATGGGATTCTGTTGTTTGTGTTTGACACTACCTTTGAAGACTCCAGTGATGAAGAACTCACCATTTCCTTTGATATTTCCTTCATTAATTATTAACCATCTTCACTGACATAAATCTGTGTCTTTTCCACTTGAATGAGTCTGGTTTTTCTTTAATACACTAAACTTCATTATGTCTCTTTCCCCTACATTAAAGAGCCTATTTATTTCTCTCAGAGAAAGTATTCAAGTTAAACTAAATAATTTTCTCTATATTGATTTGGATGTATCAAAAAATGTAGTGACTATTCATTTCCCCATTGTCAACAGCTGCTGCACAATTGCAGTATTGCACTATTGATTGCTGAGTGGCTGTAACTAAGACAAGTGCTCAAGAAAGCCAGAAAGAAAATCATCAGCTTGAGTCACACTGACTTTATGACCCTTCGTTCTGATACTCAGGCCTAGTGTCATTCTTGGTGTAATTACCTAAACAAATACCAGAAAAAACTTGCTTAGGGACTAATGAGATCAGAATTTTTTCTATTAAGGACATACTGAATGTATTCTGGCCATATATTGTTCTTTATTCTTATCCCTCATGCATCAATTAAAGAAGATGCGAATTACAATTGTAAGATATTGAAGTGTGTCAGTCTTACCATTAGATGATCATTTACAATCATTAACTCAATGTATTTTGTTTCTTCTTCAACTTTACGTGGAATCTGACGAACCTACGGAGAGAATGTAACTCTAAGAGAGTCTTACAATACAGAGAGAGTGTAAGTGGTAACAAACACCTGCTCTTAGTGACTCCTTCACTTTAATAAACAGGGAATGAACTCTCAGTTTAGAATATTTATTTTAAATCAAGATAAAGTGAGATAAATCAGTTACTTGTCACCATTATAACATAAAATAATAAGTGTTTCATTAATAGAAGTTTCTGATAAAACTCTATATTCAAAATGAGAGAAAACATCTTAGTTAGTTTTTCATTTGCTATTTAGCAGGATTTAACAATTTAATACCTCTTCAGGCAGGCAATGTCCAAGAGAACCCAACAATGTTTAGCCCACATTAGATACCTCTTTTGTAATAATTGTATTGATATAGAGACCTCATGCCAAACCAGCACAAGCAGCAGGACTCCATCTGGACAAATTAACTCAGCAGACATGACATAAACTTGACGGCATATTACTTATAAGCAAGTGTATTGGCACATACCTGCCTTTTCCTTCTTTTGTGTCTTGGCTTTACAACAAAATCCTGTGATGTAGTATTCATTTGCCAGAACTCTAAGCAGAAAACACAAACAAATACATTGAATATTTACAATACAGTCCAACAATTAGTGACCCTGATGCCATGTGACAGTAGTATGGCATTCTTCAGCATATCAAATGTGCCAACAACTCATTTTTTACTTTCCAGCTAGAAAGCAGGCAATGTTACAGGTACTTCCCAGTAACAGGGCTCTTATTAAAAACTACTAGTGATGATCTGTGTCTGTTGAAACAGATGATTTGTGGGTGTCACACTTCTGAAAGCACAACAGATGTTCTATGCCAAAACTTCACCAACACTGGGTGTGAAATATTATTAGCACAGTGCTTCCATGGAGTGGATCACATTTTCATGAATCCAGCAGCCATTGACAGAGTCCTTGCAAAAGCTACCTAAATTAATAAGAAGAGTATGGAAGGCAGAATTAATGCTTTAAGACGATTATATTCACAAAGTAAAATATGTTAGAGTTGGGAGAAACCTCATAAGATTTTGGCAATGCTCACTGATCAATACAATATTCCTCCCTGCTAATCCCACTGTGTCTTTAATTTCTTAAACCTCTAATCATATGCACCAAGTAGCTTATTCTTTTGCCAAATCCCTTTCACCAATCTATTACTAGCCACTCATGGAAAAGGACACATTATAAATCAAGCAGAAGACAATACTTGCTCTCACCCTTTTTAATGTGCAGGAAGCATTTTTCCATCTTTAATCTTAGATTCATAGTCTCTGCCTCTCTTTTCCCTATACAAAAGAAACCTCTTCCCTTATCTTGTATACTTGTGTTTGTTATTCACATAATCCCAAGATCTTTCTTTGAGACATGTAAATTAAATGTTTGCAGTTGCTTCATTTGTAATATTTCCTTTTCCTTTACTACTTTCCCTCCTTTGTGCTTTCTGTAGCTTTGGACATCCTTTCCATCTTCAGGAACTGAAAACTGCTTTTAGTATTCCAAGGTGATTTTACCAGTCCTGCAGAGAAGTAGATAGTAGTATAGGAGCTGTGTAAATTAAGGGACTTCCAGTTCACATACCTTTGCACACAACATGTGGCTGTGTTACAAAATCCTGAACAATTCAGTTTCACTGGTGAGACGGGAAAGTTTCTCACAACTCCACTTCCCGCCCCCCCCCATACATTAAGTGCAATTCCTAAATGAGGTTCAAAAACAGGGTTAAAAATAATGCTGATAGGAAATTAACAGGGCTGCCGTATCAACAAAATCTTAAAACACAAAGTTGAGTTACACACCTGAGAAAATATTGCCAGGTCAAAGTGTTAATCTTAACCAGGAGTGGCTAATTACTGATCAGATAAACCAGGAAAGCAAAGCATGATGGATTGGTACCATCTTGGCTGAATCTTGGGGACTATACTGTTGGTTTGGTATGTGAAGTTTGCAGATACCTTTTTATGGAGTGACCTTGGCAATCATAGGCCCTCTGCTTAAAAATGTTTACTGTTACACCAGTGCACTTGAGCACTTTCTTAAAAAAAAAATAATAAAAAAAATAAATAAAATCATACCCAAGGCTCCCTATTTATATCTTAAAGACCTGCAGACTCCTGAATTTGCAATGATGAGAAACTAAATCTTGAAAACTTTCTTACAATGTAGTTTTCGATTATGCTTTATATATGTTAATTAATTTAGAGTGTGTCCTAGTGCCACACAACTGGATCTCAACCTGTCATTTTTGGTTTAATAATGTGAAACTGGTAAAAATAACACTTTTCAACCAATAAAATAGTAATTTACAATATGTGTATAGGGTACCTTTACCAGCAAATATGATTGTTTTAGCCACCATCTGAAGTCAGTCATCTCCAGAAGGACATGATGCAGCCATTAATGTTAATACATTAACACACATTACCACTGGGTTATAACTCACAAGCTGGATGAATTCACGCAGGGTGCATTTCCAGCCTTCAGGCAAAAGAACATGACCAGCAAAATCACAGGAAATGCTGATAGTTGAGAAAGCCTAACAGATATTTTGATGGGAATAGATTACCTTGAAAAGCTGTAATGAGGATTCACAGTCATAGAATCATTTTGGTTTGAAAAGATTGCTAAAATCATCGAGTTCAACCATAACCCTAATGCTGCCAAGTCTAATTAAACCATGCCCCTAAGAGCCACACCTACACATTTTTCAGGTGACCTCAAAAAAAAAAAAGAAGAAGAAAAAGACATCTGCTATGCATTATTTGAAAAACAGCACCTTTGATAACATAGTGTTACCTACGGCTGTATCTAAGGTCTCCCAGATTTTGAGGAAAAATACAGTCTAGTAAATACAAAATCAAATGCTCTAAGTATGCGAAGTCATCCATCCAAGCTTTTCTTATTTAAAATCCTCATTACCCCTCAGACCATTACAAAGTACAGTGCAAAAAATTGTTAATTTTTTCTGCAAGAGCTTGCTTTTTTTTTTTAATACCCAAGGAGCAGAGGAATGTAAAAAGTACATTTGTATCAATGATAGCAATACTGTGATATAACAGTGTGTGTTTTTGCTATCACTGATATCGAGTAATCCCTATTACTTGAATTTTTTCCCTTTCTAACATCAATATTGAATCTGATGATACATTTAGTTCATTCCTAATGCAGTGCTGAGTGGAAATCTTAGCTTATACACACACTTTTTTAAAGATAAGAGGAAAACCTTGGCTTTAAGGAAGATTTCCTTAGGCTGGTCAAATTGATAAATTATGAAAGTAATAAGGAATATAAGAAATACTGATGACATATCCTATCACAGTGTTTGCTACTAATAATAATAATTCTGCTATAATATTTTTTTAAAAATCAATCACACCAACAGTATTAGCAATTAATTTTAAGTATTATTTAAAGAAAAAGAAAAGACAAATCAAGACAACAGTCAGCACTCCCCAGCACTGGAAGGGAAGAGGCAGGACCAACCAGAGACACTGGTGGGGCACTCATTCTTTGTAGCTATGGCTATGCGTGAAGGATGACTTACAGACAAAGTGAATAAACACCCACAAAAAAAAATTGTGGGATTCCTAATGAGGATGTAATACAATTCATCTACTGATACTTTCACTACAAACCTCAGAAACACCTTTTCAACCAATTTTACAGAAACAAGCATGTGAGAGAGTAGACCGTGGGTTAAAGTTTATTTCTCCATAGAGAGTATCCTAGACATAAAGATTCCTTCTTCAGAAGCAAAATTGAGGTGACCCAGTTGTAGTAATTTCCCTTGTTTTTTTCCTCATTAGCTCTCTGAATGATTCTACTTTGCTTAACAACTAGGAAACCTGCACACACTGCTCCAGGGAAGGACCCATCTATGTGCAGTACTCAGCACCATTAGATCTCAGATTCAACTGTTACCATAGGACAAAAAGTTTTTAACAAGATGACCTGATGTCTCTAACTCTCCTGAAGAAATTAGTCTAGGAATGGTTTCTACCAAAACATCAGTGCCTATGAAAAGAAGTATTACTTATCTAGGATACACATTGTAGAGTAGAAAAATACATCTGTAAAACTGGCAAATCCTTGACAGAATGGGGATATGTCATAAATGCTGCAATTTTAGCTTCAATTAACAAGCCAGCTTCTCAGAAGAAAACTCATTTTTTTTAAAAACCTCTTCTCCCTCCACACAAAATATGAACTGTTCATGGGCATTCATCAATAAAAACACTTGAAACCACTTCTGCCTCCAAATTCATTGGCACTGAAATGCATCCCTTTCATTAAAGCCAGTACTGTGAAAGATGCTGATTGGACTGGAGATGAGAGAGTCACTGAACAGCGACGACATTTGGCAAGTTCTTGTCTCCCATGCTTGGGAGTGCACCATGGTACTTACCCTGAATCTCAAAACAGGAAAAAATCATGAAGAATTATCAACCACTGGCAACGTGGTATATATTTTCATCATCTTTAGGCTACCTCAGTCCTTTCCTCTTTACAACTACTAGCATATAATGCAGTCCACAGTGCACATGATTTGTTAGGAGAAACATATATCACAACATGAAGTTCTAGGAGAGGTTTCATTCCCTGGATTCAGAGTTTTTTAAGCACTTCAGGTTCTTTGCCAGTGCTTTCATTGTTTCAAAATTCTTTTTTTTCAGTGCTTTTTATTTATTTGGGGAAAAAAGTTACATACAAAGTAACAATACACTATCAGAAGATGATCTATAAAATACAGTAAAGAAATTTGGCTTTAGACAAAACACTTCATAAGTCATGAATACCAAAAAATCATACCAGATGGCAGGTCATCCGAAGGAAATTCAAACAACTTGGATTTGTAAACAGAGTGGAAATGGAAGTCATCCTGAAATAGTAAATAATTGCAAGTATTAAACTGGGAAAAACTAATCCATCTCATGAGCCTTAAACAGAAAATTCCAAAGGTTCTTGTTATCCAACACATATACCAGTGAACAATCAAGTTGCAAGGTACCACTACTCTAGATTTTTCTCCTTTTCCCAACTGTGATGTGACTGCTAAGTCCACAGTTGCTGGAAACATCTGAGTATATCAGAGTGGCTGAGCACGCTTAGAGCTAAGCTTAAGAGAGGTGCCCACCGAGAGTCAATGAGAGTTGCAGGAGATGCTGCACTGGAGTCAAGGATGAATCAGCAGGAGAGTGACGTAATGAACCCACAGCAGGAAGTGCTAGAGAAGGGGATAGGGCACTAACAGGCTTCTATTGCTGGCTCCAGAGGACCTTCATCACCCTCTGCTGCTGCACTGCTCTATGGCCAAGTGTTATAGGGTACACACCACTGACTGGAGGTCTACTTTTGTCTGTGATGGTGGAGTCTTACATATGAGGTAAATGAGTTGAAAATGAGGGGATGACCCTTTGGTCCCACAGCCTTATGACATGGACAACTGTAGTCAACAAACACAGCAGGACTACTGTAAGTTCTACTTACATCTGAAGTGTAGTTTTCATCTGGCTCAATAAGGTAAGTATGATTTCCATCATAGAACATCCCACTGTCAAGAGCAGGAAATGTAAATATTGATTAAGTAAACAAATAAAAGTGAAGCATGGAAGTAAGTTTAAGAAGCTCATATACTTTAAAAATTTAAATATTTAGAAAAGGAAGCAGTTAAAACTGGTTTCAGGAACTGAACACAATTCTGGATCAATTTTTTATTTCTTCACTTCAGAAAGAAAGATTTTCTCCTGTGGTGAAACAGACTCTTCTTTCTTCCAGAAACCTGCTCTATAACACACATAAACACCACAAAATGAACTAATTTAGCCAACTGAAAATTGAATTCAAAGCCCCCACTCCTGTGCAAGAGATATCTACCTGCAACAAATAAGTAAAGGACCTGTCTTTAGGGACATGATATTTGGAACATACAAAGAGCTTTCCTCAAATAAAAATGTTACTGAATTAAATTGAATTATCCTTAGGTTTTAGTGGGTTGTATTAACCTTTTACTCAGCATTTCATTTAAAAAAAAGTGTTGATACAGGTATTACTATGTAAGAGCATAAAACCAAAGGGTATTTCTTATATCCCTACCATTCTGATCTTCAAGCAATCTTTTTAATAATTTTGCCTTTACTGCAGTGGCATACACGCATGGTTGGGATTAGGCTATATCAGCATGTCCCTTTCAAAGGGTCATTACTAAAGTCTTTAAGCTTGGCCATAAATACAAGTTGTAAGTTCAAACTTGGCACTTAGCACACAACAGCAGCAAGAAAGCAAGATTATTTATTTATTTACATTACTCTTAAAAATACCCAAAATAAACACTGGATTATAAACAACAAAACCAGATACTTTTCTTTTTTTCTTATGCAGATTTTTTTAATGAGGAAAACTGACATTCACAGAAGTAGCTTGTGTTACTGACTATATAACATACATCAAGTGTGAGCATATCTACAATGTAAAGCTGTTTCACCTTTTAAATTTCCCATGCCTATTCTTTAGAAATAAATACTGTCTCCACAGCTTAAGTGAAGTATTCTAGCACCTGATGAAGCTTCTTTGCTTGGGAATAACATAATGTTGGGGAATACCCTGTAGCTCTTTATCAGGCAAAACTTCCTTCCTGCTAATTGCAATTTTAGTTGAGCACAGACTGCAAGACAAAGGTCTATCAGCAAACAGCTTCTCATGAGACTGCTGCTCCCAGCAGCACTAACCTCTGATCAAGCCACTCAACAATGACAATAATAATAGTCACAGCTGACCTACAGATCTGACTTGTCCACTCAAAACATTCACAGCTCTTTTAGAAGTAGCTTCAACCAAAAAATCCATGCCGATGGATGTGCTAGAGAGAAAGTGATAGCTAAATATGGGCTATTTCAAAAGCCTACATTTTGATGATGTATATTCTTCAAACAATCAAATTTGTAGCCGTGAAAGTCAAATTTGCAGCAGTAACGGCAGTTTTCCCATTCACCACCAGGCGGCAGCAAAAGCTCAGACCTGCCTCCAAACCCAGGGCTGCAAGTCGTGCCTGACTGTAGCTCATTTATATCCCAGCAACCACTGTGTTTTGCATTCAAAGTCTTTTCTTGTGTTAACTCATAGGAAATCGTGGTTACTGCATATCCCACAGAAAACAACAACAACAATAACAAAAAAGTCCAAACAAAACGGCTGCCTCGAAGTTAAGATTGCAGAGATATCTTTGTCATTAGTAAAGTGATTAAGGAGAGAAGACATTCATAATTTTAACTATTCTGTCAGCCAGTCACCCAATTAATTTAACTAATAAAAGGAAGGACGTTAAATAGACATTACCAACAGAAGAACTCATAATTTATGATTAAAAAAGCCAACATTTTCTCACATGTATGAAAAATTCTGCTGTTACTGGCTAAAATCTTAAGGTACTAATATACAAGAGAGGAGACTGGCACGAACTTCAAGAATATGAAGCTTGTTATTCTATTAAAGGCATCTGTTCTGTTATGCACTTCCTAAAATTCATGAAAGCTAAGCTCCTGCCCTGCAGACTTTATTACGAGACAACTCTCCCAAGTTTCCCTTATTCTAGCAAGATGCTCCAAACTGTGATTGAAGCTAAGGAGCTCTCATTGCCAGTAAGTTAGTAATTACTTATCATTTAGATAGAACATGAGTTGAACACATCTCAGAAAAACATTACTTTCTCAAACTGGATGCTCCAATTACCAGCCTACTAGTGACAGCTTGTGTGAACTCTGCTGAAACTTTACCCTAACAGAGGAGGAAAAAAAAAAAAGGTGGGGAAGGTACCTCTCAAGAGAAAGCTGAATTATATAATAAAAAAAAATGCATCATTCTTCATGTAACTAGCTATGCTAGAAAGGACCAATTTGAATATCAGCCCATTTAAGAATACAGAGCAGTAGAACAATCAGTCTTAAGAATAAAGCTACAAAAAGGGGGCAGGGAAGGACATACGCAGGCACTCCTTCCTTCCTGCTTTTCTCCCAGGAGTTCACAGGGGCCAAGACCTAATGGATCACTGCTAATGGAAGCCATGCAGTGGCTCAGGATGCATTAGGTTGCTACTATTTTTAGTCTCACTGTCCATACTGAAATTGGGCTCAAATTTCTTGAACTCCACAGCTGTAAACCAGAAAAGTGCAAGGATGACAAGTCTTCTGCATGCACTCTCCCCCTTCCTAACAAAGAATATACAAGTATAAAAGAAAGATACTACTTAAATATATGTACTTTTATGGCTGATAACCAGAATTACAGAATAGTTGGAGATAAACAGCCTGTAAAAGATTTCCATCAGCTAAGCCCTGCTTCTGCAGGAAAAGGCAAAGCTCACGTAACCTCCACACAGCTTCACTTGCTGCCTTGACTTTTCAAGCTGATCTCAGTATCGAAAGTGCTGAGATCTTGTAATTCCCAGATGTAACAGGCACTGAAGTTGCTTGGTTGCTCCAAAAACTTGGCTAGTATTCAATAGGACCAAAAGTAGACAGGTCCAAAAGCTGTACAGTCAATACACAGCTCCATGTAACCTTCAGACAACAGATGCTTTAATTACATTATCAGTAAAATTATGTACTTCAAAAATCACAGCAAAATTAATGCACCATTTTATATCTCTTCTAGATTTTTCAAGATTTTACTATATCAAAGGTATTTTCCCATGTACACAGCTTAAGGCCACCAATTCTGTTAAAACAAAAGTGGATAGTACAAGATAAACTCTAAACTGACATTTTCTTTGTAAAGAGACTAGAAAAGAAAGATATTATACATCATTATAGCAACAAGAAAAGAACACAATTTCCAACTGGCTCACTGACATTGTTTTTATTCTTGTAGAATAGGATGTTTTCAGCTACTTCTACTCTGCTGTCTCTGTAATAACTTATGTTACAATAATATCTGGTCACTGCCATAAGTACTCAGTCTGGAAAAAAAAATCAAGATTGTCGAGTACTTCATATTGGTGACAAACTAGTAGGAAAATAAATAGCATTTATTTTACTATATATATTATTTTACTATAACTAACTTTATTTCGCTTAAAAGAATAATAAACAAAGGTCAGTAATAATGAAACAGCAGACTTACTGTAATCCATGGCATGTTGACAAGGCAACAAATGATACAGGTTTTCCTCGAATTTTTCCCTGATAATAGCAATGTTCTCCTCCCTGAAATTGGAAATTGAGACTATAAATCCACAGGATATCCTACAGTATCATACTCCATACTGTCAAACACTGCTTTTTCCATAAACACATTTCCAAGCCACGGACATGACAGCAGGAATTGAGTATCACTCACAAGGGTGTTCATCGCATCTCCTTTCAGCCATTGTTTGGCACTTAGACAAACACCACCATCTTGACACTCTACATCAAATGGAGATATTTTCAGTGTGAAATCCCTGACATCCTGAGACAGAGTTCTGAGACAAATTACTCCAGAAGTCCTCATCTTTCTTCATTGACTAGGAAAAGAGTTGGAAGTAGGCAGCTTAGACTCAACATCTGCTTTGCACATGGCTACATTGAACAAGATGAACTCTGCTCTGAGGGTAAGGCAATTTCCTTCTTCTGAGAAGAATGATATGTTTACCAAATAATAATCCCAGAATCACAAAATATGCAGAGTTGGAAGGGACCCACAAGGATCCCTGAGTCTGCACAGGACTATCCCCCAAAATCATGTAAATGTTTCTTGAACTCTGTCAGGCTTGGTGCTGTGATCACTTCCCTGGGGAGGCTGTTCCAGCACCCAACCACGGGTGAAGAGCCTTTTTCTAATATCCAACCTAAACCTCCACAACACAACTTCAGGCCATTCCCTTGGGTCCTGTCACTGATCACCACAGAGAAGGTATCAGTTCTCCCCATCCTCTTCCTCTCACGAGGACGTTATGTTTGATTAAAAAAGGAGCAAATCAGAAGTAGTCACTAGGGCTACAAAAAAATGGAAACTCTTAAGTATAACAAAGGAATAAAGAAAGACAAGGAAAGTGAATATTTGCCTCTTCTGCAAATAAAATTGACCAAATAAGTGACCTTTCAAATCAAATCCAGCGACCCTATTCAAAAAATCTCCCCTAGTTTCACTGATATGGATGTAAGCCCTACTGCACATGCACCAAATATATTCAGTATTGTGCAAGGTCAATTATTGTATGCAAAATTAGAAAAACAATTCAAACATCCCTTAAATTCTCACTGCCTCTCTACCCTTCAGAAGAACTTACCTACTAGTGCCTTGCCAAATTCAGCTTTGTTGCAATGCACTAATACTGGTTAAAGGACTACGAAGATTTTCAGTACTTTTTTAATGGCATTTATTTGCACATACTTATTTCATCAAATGAATGAGTAATGTACCCAGCCTAATGTACCAGCCATGTAAATATTTATGTCCATTTATTGCAGGGAGGGAAAGGCATTACAATTACAGCTTTTTCAGAAGCCAGCAGTCACTTGCATGATGCATAGCACAGTCATTTTAGACATCTGACATCAAATGCTCTTGGATTTTGTTTTTCAAATATGAGAAAAAAAATAATCAAAATGAGACAAAAGGCAAGAAAATATAAAGAATATGTTGGTAGTATTGTGTTTTGATCAGGAAATCCTGTCCTGTTTTCTACAAGATGTGTAAACTACTTTTGAAAGCATCTACAAAGTATGGGTGCCTTCAGTTTGAGGTGCTCGCCTTACAGAGTATAGAAGCATTTATGAAAGCATGGGTGCTCACAGGGGAAGAGGCTTGACCTCAGCCTGCTCACTGGAAATCGTTAGTTCCTCCCCAGAATCCTCACTGGAGGGTTTGTGTGTGCCATGCTGCTGTCGGAGCCCGAGGCGCCAGTGCAGCGCATCCGGGACAGCAACAGCAGCAGCGCTGCAGTGAAATGCCAGAAGTAAACAAAAAGGGACTCCAATAAGCAAATAACAAAACTAACAATTAAATTTTGTGGATGACGTAAAACCTTCTGAGTTATAAAATACTCTCTAAAAGAGAATTCTTGCAGCAGTATTCCTGTAAAAGATACAACTGGAGAAAGTGCATGAGTATGGGAATAATGTTGAAAAGACTATCAGGAGGGAGTTGTACAGAGCTCTGGCTGTGGAAGGAGTTTGGAGTAATCACATAAATTGGCTTGTTCTCAGAAAATGTAGTTAATATGTACGAGAAATCAAATCTTAGGCTCCATTAGTTTGCAAAACCATGTCTTTGCAAACAGGAGGAACATTTTTTCATACTCAAAATCCAGTCTGTGGCTCAAAAGTGTGTTTTGATCTTCTTAATGAGAATCAAATAAATGCCCCATGACAGTACCTCCAAATTCATTTATTCTGTCATAAATCCATGGGAAAAAAACTATGCATACAGATCTAGAAAAGAAAGATGTAAGAAATACAGCTCTAAATTCTTGCCTGGGAAAAATACAACTCAGATGCACAAATTCTATTTTAATGAATCAAATCAATTCAACTCATCTCATTGATCTATTAAAGTTCATGGTAATTTTGGTGGAGACAGAAACACAACTCTGATCTCACTTTCAGGGATCAATTCTAATCACTGCAAAACCACTATTTCTATATGCTAACATCTGGGGGATGTATTTTATGTATATACTTATGTTCCTATCTCCATCATATAAGTCCCTTAAAAGCAGTTAATAAAATAAATCTAAATTAATAAAATTTAACTTAATTTCTTCAAAGGAAAATAGGGTTTTTTCAAGTACTTGATGCATTAATAGTGTGTTAGTTTCTTTCTGAAGACAACTCTTCAGTGCACAAAATCCTGCTGTCAGGATACTCCTAAATGAAGTTCTGAGGATTTGTGTAATCTCAACAAGGAAGTAAGAGGTGATGCAGTGAAATCAGATGGCACAAGCACTGGATGGTTCTGGGAGCACTCATAGCTCAGCACGCTTTACCATGTCTCAAGTGGATACAGCATGTCAATAACATGTGGCATGTTGTGGGGAGGGTGCAAATCATATGTTGTCTATTTAGAAGACTCATTTTCAACAGTTCACAAAATCTGTGAAGAGACAAGCACTTAATGCTACAAATTCTGAGATTTGAATTGTTCAAGAAACCACTGGATGTGGCACTTAGTGCCATGGTTTAGTTGGCATAGTGGTGTTCAGTCAAAGGTTGGACTCAATGAACTTGGAGGTCTTTTCCAATACTAACGTGTCTATAATTCTGTGATTCTGTACTGAGAGTCAGGACACATAAATGGACTCTACAGGTCAATGTTTATTTTAGGTCACATGTAACTTCGGACAAGAAGTTTACTGTCATTGCCTCCCTGTACTGCTGAGGCTGAAATCATGATGGGTTTGACATGTACTAAATCTCTTTTATAGAGGTACTGTAATAAAATACACTGTACTAGAGGAGGAATAACAGTATACGGGAGATCTAAGACTGCTAAAGGATTAAATGTAGTCATCATATCTATCTTCTTTTACTCTGCTCTTGGAAACACTCCCTAAGGATTGGGGTTGTCTCTCTTTTCTACTGATACCTGTAGCAGTGGGACAGAGGCTGAAAATAAATCTTTTTTTTCCCCTAAAAATATTCTGGCTTCATGTGAAAATTAAGAGTTCCCTCAGAGGGAAGAGTTGAAATTAGCACCAACAGCAATTCAGTCCAGAATATCAAGGGTGTTTTGCAAAGAGCTATTGGCTTCCTGTAGATATTAAAGCCTCTCTCTGCTCTCTCAAAAGCAGGCAATAACTGCCCATCTCAGCAAATTAAACCTTCACACTGGCCTTTGTCAGCTACTGGGAAATGATTTAGTGTAAGGTAAGAGGAAATCAGACCACTCTTCTAACGTATGCCAGCCATAAGTGTGAGCAGCACATTTACCGGTTTCTGCTCTAAAACTGAACCTGGACAGTATGAAGTGTGGGAGAAAATTAGGGTGGTGGCAATTCCTGTGACACAAACCCACAATCCACACAGGCACACACACTCATGCCCTATCCAAGGGCAGACTAATGCTACAGCAGAGAGTTCAACATTTTTGCCTCCACAAGGCACACAGCCACTGTTCATGCTGTGGTTTGCACCATGTAAGGTAAATTTTCTCCCAATGCCTATGGCACTCTGTTGTCCATTTCCTTGGATCACTAAGTTATCCTTCTGCCATGAAACTTCTGTCTTACTGGTGACACCTAAGCGCAATACAAAATATACAGGTGTTTAATAAGGAGTCTCTTGATTTGGAGAGATAAAATGTAATAACATTCCACCAAAAAAAATAATCAGGATGATCCCAGGGTGAATTAGAACAAATTAATCTTTATTATAATGGTCAGTTTATGACATAATATTCATCTCAATGCTTAAGCTGCATAATTATAGCAAAATCCTGATTTAGGGGTATTTGCACTGTGAACTGCTACAGCTCATTGCCAAGAAGATTCAACCTTTCTGCCCAAGCCAGCATGAATTTCCCTGCAGCATACTGGACAGGTAGTGTGGCAAAGATACTGGAAAATGAGAAGGCACAGATGTTAGCAATACAAGTAAAATCTGTCCCCGTTTTTATCCTTTAAGATAGTTTGTCCATGATCAGAGAGGCACCGGCTGCTGAGTAGATACAAAAGAGGTGAAAAACACATTAACCAATAGTCATAGTAAAGGGGGAAATAAGTAAAGCAAAAGAACAGCCACAACAGTCAGTAATAGAGCAGTTCCCTCTCCTCCGCAGTCACAGTGAAGAGAGGGTATGCTGACCATACACTGACAGTGTTTGCTATTCAACTCAGAGACAGTATGACCTTCCCAGGGGAGGTAAATAAGGATGCACATTCATCTGCTTGTGACATCAGATCTTCCAGTAAGCCATTTTCTGCAGTTAGGAGAGGTGCTGACCAGTCAAACTCATGCTACACTCCAGCACTGACCCTAAAATTAGTAACTGCCTTCTTCTACGTATTCTTATTTGAACACTCGTTAATCCAAAGGAAAGGAGATTGCTGGTCTAGTTCAAATCCTAGTAACACTTCTCCTTCTTTTCCTTAGGGCAGAAAGCTCCCAGAAGGCCAGCTAAGTCTCAAGCCACCATTCCATGAAGTGCCAGGTAATGATCAGCTTTTTAAAGAGCTCCCTGTTGTGGAGCCACTACTTAGAAAACTACATAACTAAGACTGCATGAACAATAGCAACAGGAGAAGAAAATGCACACTCACTGACTTCTACAGCAGAAAACGACTTGTGATGGATGGGTTTCTATTTGTAAATAAAAAAGTCAAAATAGCAGTTTTACCTGTGTAACTGCAATGACAGAAAACATTTTTTTTCATTGACGCGCTTCAGCAATTGGTAGGGGCCCAGCTGTGGGGCTCTGCTGTCCTGCAGCAGAGCCCTGGGCTCAGTTCTTATGCAGCTCAGTAACAGCTCCAGGGACCCTGACACCACCTCTTTTAAGAGTAGGTCTCTGGGCTTTGCGATGCTGTACTGCAGATGCCTGAAAGTCAAAAGTTTCGAAAATGTGAAGGATGCCCTCTCTTCATAGGAGGACAGCTATCACATGTACTCATATAACTCAGAGCCAACCTGCTGCAGCGACATTAGGTTATAACACTGTTTCAAATTCTGAAATTAAAGATATGGATTCTGAAACTAGGATAAAGCACCACCACTTCTCAGTCTTCCCCACAAAATGCCCATATTTAAAGACCGTTGCCAGCACTCTTAGCAAACAGGGACACACATGTATGTGACAGGATCCTGCATGCAGGCAACTCGTTCCAACTGCCATCGGTGACTCACAGCAGGCACTTTCAGCAGATGGCACAAGATATCAGCCCAGCTTCTCGGTTCAGAGGCCAAATGAGGCTTCTGTTTACTGCCCAGTAGCTGTGAGAGAAGATGCTCTACAAACATAGCTGCAGGGTGTGGACAGGGAGCTCATGCCAGCACAACACCATCTGGTCTGGATGCTGCCTTGGTATCTGCTTAGGAAACAGCCTCTTGACTTGCTTTGCCTTACCTTAGTGTTAGAGAAAATTATTTTAATTATCAGCTGCCAGACAAAGATGAGGCAGAGGAGAACAGGCTACCTCTTCCTGCCTACTCTGTTGTTGTCTTTAAGTCAGCTCTTGCAGCAGTGCCTAGGCTCTTAGCCATGACATCAAGTCATTTTAATGACAGGCATTTTGACCCACTCCTGCATGCCTATTCCAGGGAAATGCAAGTAAACATTTTAAGGGACAGTATGAAAATTCTGTATAATCTACCCATACTAATCTGTCATATCATTTCATAAGCCTACCTCGAGTCTGAAGCCAAGTTATAAGCATGTGATTTACAAGATTACTATAAACACAACGTAACACGTACATGGATACCAGTCAGCAGAAGATAAGGTACTGAGGAAAATGGAGAAAAATACCACACCTTGTTGGATCGTTATTTCTGAAAAGCAGAAATTTCTCTCTAAGGGAAAATTCACAGAGTTGGGACTGTCTAGAAACATTAACCTACTGTATATAATACAGTGCCAGTTTGGTATCCATAGGGAACATGCCTAGGCAAAGCTATTTACAGAAGTCAAGATGAAGAGAGTAAAGATGTCAAGCTGAAAGTCTTACATAGAAGCACTCCCTCAGAAGTACAGCAGCTTCTGTTTGCTTAGCTTAATTCCCCCTCAAAGGGATTAAGTTAAACCCAAAAAGATACTTTCATTTTTTAGTAAGAGCATCTACAAAGTAATTATGTACTCTTTAATGTTATAGCAGTAATTAATTTCTCTTACTTATACTCAGTCCTTGCATGCTCTGAGATTATGGAACACTTGGTTGCTACCACTTTCTGGGTATATATGATGTACATTGCAGCTCACGGAAAATAACTCCTGAGGTGTACAAAGTCTTGTAAGACTTTTCTGCAAATTCAAGGTGCCCTTCTGGGGCACATGAAAAATGCAGCAAGTACACAAGAGATGACTCCTGGTGGCCACAAAGTTGCTCAGCTTCTCACTTCAGCAGAATCAGGACTTCATCAATCGGGCACACATCCACAGTGAGATATACTTTTTAAGCTCTTGAAGACTTCCACTTTCTGACAATTTTTTCCCCTCCAAGACTAGCTAAACCCACTGGATTATTTTTTTTATGTCACAAATAAAAGGGAGACAAGATAATTAAACCTGCAAAATCCTACATGAATCATGATCAGAGGTTCATTCTAGTATAGTATCAGCAAAAACATGACCTGGGAATGACTGCTAATACAGAAAGATGACACACTTAATTTTCTTCTTCTTGGTGACAGAATGGATGTAGAAAGTAAGCTGGTAATAGCAGGGAGATAATAAAATATAAAAATATGCTATTGCAAATGTGCATTAAAAGTGCCAGCCTGCAGAATCATTAGGTTAGGCAAACACACTGTATATGAGGGCTGATTATTTTGCCCTGTTATCCCACAGAGGATACTGTGTTTTACTAAATCCCAAAGGGTTTCACAATTCAAGCAATGCTAAAACACGAAAATGAGATATTTCTCCATGCCTATCAAGTCAGTGTGACAGCATGACACTGCTGAAAAAAGGATATCCAGAGCAACTGAAAACATACAGAAATTTAAAAATTCTGTCAACTTTTCATCAAGGCTCATACAGTAACATTAATTCCAGTCAAAACCTACAGGAAGTAATTTGACTAGTATACTCTAAGATCCCAGTTCCATCCTGTGATTCCTTGTTGCACTACTACACTCTGATCTTCCTCTTCTTATGGAACTTTCAATTTATGAATTTCCATCATACAGTAAAACCACCCCTAATTAGTGTAAGAAGTTTCCATTTGTTCTATCCCATTTTTATTTAATTCATTGGTCAAAAATAGTCATTCTCACACTGATCATTCTGTGCACTATAATGCTTTCCAGTTTCACACTGCTGGCAAATTTCATTAATAAACAAATACTTTGTAAGTCATTAAGGAAAATATTTGATGAAAACATTCTGAATATCAAGCTTGTAGGAACCCCCCGCCAAACTGTGTCAGACTCACAGACTCCCTGTCAGCTCTTCTTCAGTTAGTTTACTGCTATCACTAAAAAGTAGATTATGGCCTAGATTTGTTATAATAATTTGCCATGAGGCAAACAGAGCTCTGGTGAGGGAGTAAGGGAGTGGATATCTGATTACATTACAGGAATCTTACTCAAAATCTTCCCTCAAACAAGCTAGAGAGAAACTTTTCTGATACTAGCAGCTTCTCTGCCAGAAATAGGCATATATAATTCCTGCATTATTTATGATTTTTTTTCCTTTTCAGTTTCTCTTTCCCTCAGGGGCTCATCACTGGGTTGTGCAAGTTCCAGGTACAAGTTCCAGCTCCCCACCAGGCCCAGACTCTGGCGTTCCAGGGCACGGTCTTCTGCACTCCCCTCCCATCCCCTCCCTTCAGCCCAGCTCTCTCTCTCTCTCTTCTGGAGAAAATGTAATCCCTTACAGGAAAGGCTGTTTATCATACAGGTTTTTCCCACAACTTAAACACCTTCTTCTTTGGTTACAAAAGGGTGAGTTACCAAAAATTGAAAAAAACAATAGAGAGATTCTTCTATGAAGCTCAGACAGTGGATGCTTAAATTGTAAGATATTGGAGGAGGCACCTTGCTGTAAGACTGGAAACATGGCAGTCAGCCTACTCACTGGTTCACTGTTTATTCTGGTTGTGCCACAGGTTATTGTAGACTTATGATCAGTTCGTACCTGTGGAGGTACAACAAAATGTTGGAATGCTACGGAGGATAAGATCTCATCAAACACAGGCACCAAGATGTGACACAAGCATACTGCTCTCAGTCAAGGGACTGTACCTAAATAACTCCATTTGAAGGAGAAGGTTTAGCTGAAAAAGCAATATTCACCATGTCAAGGGTATCCAGACTACTCTGGTCTTTCAAGATTTTAATATTTTTCTCACTTCTATACTATTTTCCTAAAAAGGGAATGAGAAAGAGCCCTTCAAATATACATGATGGCACACACGAGACACGGCTTTAAGACAACGAAGAACAATTTTCCCTTCTTGTGCAGAGGCATTAAAATAGCTGTAAGGTACAGTAACAGGTATCTTGCACACACTACTAGGCAAATTATGCACAGAAAATGAGTATTTTTGTAAACTATCTGCTCTGCTTTGCTGTGCAGCATTAAAATGCATTTGCCCCAAAACTCCCATTGCCCAAACTACAACAATGGCACTTCTGCCAGAGCCCCCACAGGCCATGCTGTGGTACCCCAGCTTGACAGGACAGCTGCAAACACCTTGAAGAAAGACCACTGGGCACAGTCCTGCCCACATTCCCGGGCTGAGCACCACAGGGACCAGCAACATGGCTCAGAGCAGCCTGGGACACCAAGCCACAAGGTGACCTTAAGCAAAAAGAAAGGTCTGGCCAAAGAGGGCCTATGAGGAGAGGCTGAGGAAGTTGGGGTTGTTCAGCCTGGGGAAGAGGAGGCTCAGGGGAGACCTTATTGCTCTGTACAAATATCCGAAAGCAGGTTTTAGCGAGGTGGGGGTTGGTCTCTTCTCCCAGGCAACCAGCAGTAAGACAAGAGGGCACAGTCTTAGGCTGTGACAGGGGAAGTTTAGGTTAGATATCAGGAAGAAATTTTTTATGGAGAGAATGATGAGGAGTTGGAATAGGCTGTCCAGGGAGGTGGTTGATTCATCCCTGAAGGTTTTTAAGGCAAGACTGCATGTGGCACTTAGTGCCATGGTCTAGTAAGCACAATGGCTGGATCAAAGGTTGGATTTGATGATCTCGGAGGTCTTTTCCAACCTGGTTAATTCTAAAGCTTCTCTATCAACACTACAATGGTGAAAAACACTACTTAGCATGTTTCCATTTACGTTGTTCAATGCTACCATGAGTATGAACATGAGATAGAAGCATAAAGCAGTGTTCTTTTATGTTGTAAGCACTGTTGCTGTAATTTTGTGCCCACAATACATACACTGTTTACAACACCACACTAAAGAATTTTAGACTTTAAGGATTGCCTATGAAATATAGTTTCTTCTAATTATATTTAAACATGACATCAAAAATTTCTGGTATTCATCTACCATAACTCTAATTATGCAAGTTCTCTGACTGGGGATCTGAATTATTTTTATTGCTTATTTTTTTTCAGAAAGCTATTTTCTAAGAATTCATAGAATTCTCCAATGTTTGGGGGTAATACAAACAGAAAAATCTATTTCTACACACTCTGAAGAGGAAAACTGAAAAATTTTGTATAAGAAAATATCACTGAATAGATATGAGTTGTTCTTTCCAAGGGAGAAAAATCCAGCAATGTGAATTACTCAGCACTATAGCTGGGTTTTGCCTTTCATCTTACTGACAGCATCAGTGACAGGATGATAATCAAAAAAAAAAAAAAGAGAGAGAGAGAGATAAAAGAACACATATTTATTGCAACAACATTAGGTATACACAGGTTGAGTATTGATGTGCTGTGAGCACAGGATGATCTGGAATGACACAATCAGGAAAAGGCAATGCCAAGAAGGGTTTTTCTCCTTCTTATTAATTGATTATTCTCTTTGCTACCAGAGGAAATATAGGCCAACACTGCTGCTTTCCTAGGAGTTAGACACATGATGTACAGTAAAAGAGAGTGCAGGGAAAAACACTGAAATAATTCAAACCTCCTTTTGTTTTTCTTAGGTATTGCACTTTCCTGCTGGTTTAATAAGAATGTCATAGGTTCTGCCCAACTGCACCAAATTAACAAGGGCATCTCACAGAGAAGCTTCTCCTCTGGTGCAGCTCAGTGCTGGCATCCTGCAAAAACATGTGTAACATCTTCCACCTTCACAATGATCTAATGTATTAAGGAATTATGCAGAAATCAAATAATATGATAAAAAAGTATGTTAAACTGACGACTCCTTCCTATAAAAATCCCTTTGCTACCTCTAAGCAGCATTTTTCATGATTTGAGTGTTCCTTCCTCTCCACTCTGAAGCCTCCTCTGTAGTGGCAGAAGATCCATATGTGTTTTACAGTCCAGGAAGTTTTACTGGGAGGCAAGGAGAGGGGGAGGAGTGGCAGAAGTAGTTATCAACTCTACATCACGTATGAGCCAAAGCAGGCATCCGCTCCCCAGGCACTTTCATGCCTGTAACATTCCCAAACTGATGCGTGTATGTACAGCTGCTTTCACATAGCAATTCAAAGTTCCATACTTCTCCCATGTTGCTGATGGCACAAGAACAGCACTGATGATTTGTGTGTGTGTGTGTGTGTGTGTGTGTGTGCGCGCGCAGTCTTCCTGCACAGAGAAATGCAAGGGAAAATATGTATTTATTTTAAAACACACCTTTCCTTAGCCAGTAAGAAGGCCAAGAACAGAGGAGGCCATTTTGCTGCATAAACAGGCTTGCTCAAAGCCTGCAGCTGGCCGTGGATGGCAGATGGACATTTTCTTTCTGTCACCGTTTCTCCCACCAAAGCAGCAAGAGAGATGTTGCCAGGCTGCCTCTGTCTCTGCCTACAACCCAAGACAAATTGCACAGAGGTGGGTGAAGAGCAGCATATTGAAGCAACTGATAGAAACTTGGCTGCTTTCTGAAATAACTCTCCTGCCTCTGCTTAAGAATATGCTGCATAGCAGCGTACATATTTTGTGATTTATTTATAAGTTGCACCCTTTTACTAGCTATTTTTAAATAAACAACTAAGCAATCTGCACAAGCCCTAAAATCTAGTATAATACTTATGTTACCAGTTATGGTAAACAATTTCCAAGGAAATTGAAGGTTCTAAATCACCTAATGAAAATGTCTTGTATTTGCAGTAAGATTTTCAAGGCATTTCAAGCTCAGTTTCTCAAATGCAAAATAGATACTGCTGGGCTTTTCAAAAACTGCTTGAGACACAAAGTGCTTTAATGCACTTACAGGTGGCTCTAAACAATACTGGCCAGAGGGTACCAGATTTATTTTTAAACAGCTATGAGGTACCGAAATCAGCTTTACTCAGTGTCTTATATCAAAACATATTTGGTAGCCTGCCCTTTTACAAAAATCTTTCAGTATCTGAACTGCTCTGACAATGTTCCCATGATGGCAGCCAACAGGCTCTTCTGACATTTTGTCACAGCACCTGCTTCCTTCTCCTGCAATCCCACACACTCGGATGCAACAAAACAAGCAAAAAATCTCCACCCCCACTTCCTAGCATGCTTCCATAGGACCACTGCCTGCAGAACTCCCAGAGCGGTGGAAGAGAATGCAGCAGAAGAGCTTCCCTGTATGGTCCAGCCACCCCTGCACCCCTTCCATGGGTATGCAAGGTGTGACACAGCAAGGAGAGGAAAACACATCCCTCAAACAGCAACCCCACTCCTTTGCACTACAATCTCATGCCCCTTTCTCTCCCAATTCAGCTCAGCTCAAGTACCAAACCATGCAACAAATGCTGGCTCTCTACTTAAAGCAGATTTGAGCATACTAAGCAAGGCAGTGATAGTCATCCCTGAAGGTGTCCCATGACCTTGCATGGCAGCTAATTGAAGGAGAAATAATCTCTGGGACCCACGAGACTGGGAGCTCTTTTGCCCAGAACATTGTATGACTCCCTCCAGAAGGCCTGATCCTCCTCTCTTCCCCATGCCAATAAACAGTACTCAGATGCAAAGAGCCACTGATTTCATACATTTCCTTGCTTGATTAAGGCTTGCTCATGAAAAACAGATATGTCCTAATTCAGTGACGAGACTTGGATAGATTAACTTAGCTAACTTCCCTATATACTTTGATGCAGACAAATGGATTGTTTTGTTCTCATTAGTATCAGCTATTACCTTTATTTCTGCTTTGACTCATATCCTGACTCTCAGTCAAGACGTCTTGACTGCAGAACGCAGTTGACTGAGAAATTAGTCTTTATAATTTAATGGAACACGTATGTGCTTGCCTCAGTCTGATAACGTATGCAGACAATTATAGTAAAAGAGCAAACTTCATATTTCCAAATGACAGAAGGGTGTAAACCAAAGGATATCTTCAGCTATTCCATGGCTAAAGAACTACTTTGCTCATTTCCATTTCCACTTTCACACTGCAGAGGTTAATGCATTTCTTTCAGAGTACTTAGGTGATCTCAGATTTAGTAAAAAACTTTAGGGGATTTAAAAAAACAATTACATTTTTAAAACATTGAACAAAAGTTTACCTGATATTTACCTGATAGGCAAGAGTTTTCATTATGCACAGCATATAATACATTTGTGCACATTTTATGTAATCTACAGCAATTTTATAGCTGACATCTACAAAATAAGTCTTAACAAACAGAAGGTCCTAAAGAAAAATCTCTGATGTTGCATTCATATAGCAAAACACTTGCAAAGGCTGGGGGACATTTCACAGAAGACAACTGCAACAAATAGGATCCTGTAGTCATCATATCAACAAACATACAGAAAAAGAAACTCAGGATGAGGTTGGAAATATTATACCATAAATCTTGCTATTCTCAAATTCACAAACAAGCTTACAAAAAATCAACAAACTTAGGCATTAGTACAATGAGGAAAGGCTAGCTACCAAAACAAAACAATTCTCAAAAAGCATCAAAAGTAAAGTATTTTTACTAGTAAAAAGAACTATCATATATATATATTTCATGGATACCATTTTGAAATAAACATTAATATACTAAATTTCCCAGTGAAGTTTATGTGCTCTGTTTAAAAGCTGAAAGTTAGAAAACATGAAATATGCTTGCTTGAGAAGAGTAAAACAAATCTCTTGAAAAATCAGATATCTCTTCTTTCACAAAAACAGGTGAGTTTGCATTAACATCAAAAGCCAAGCAAATTAAAAAAGCAACACATAAAAAGGAAATTCTTACTTTAACTTCCACTGTCTTCCCTCCTTGCTCGATATGCCTCTCAAGATATTCAGAAGACAGCAGGTCACTGCAAGAAGAAATAAAGAACCATAAGCCTTGCGCATGTGTTCTTGCACTCCCTCTCAGCAAGCACTGATTAAACATTTACATTTGAAAAGGGCAAAACCCGCAGGATACTTTTCCTAAATTGTTCATAAAATCACTGAAACAACCACCTCCAATGGAGCTACACAGTGCATGGGATACATTGATTTTTAACACCAGAAGTTGAGACAAGAGAAAATGATGGGGAGTTTCTTCACTGAAGCTTCAAAACCAGCCATTTCAATAGACTTTTCTATTTGCTGCTAAAAGTGAACAGTACAGAAATTAAGTGGACTTGAAAAAAGCAGAAGGATGAGAAATCAGCAGGAGTGACTCCAACTGAATCCAAGGGAAAATGGCAGTTGTGTTGGCTCCTAAGGACACAAGGGTGCAATAATGAAATGACCTTGTAACACCAATATGGCGAGCGCAGGTCTGTACTGAATGGGGAGGCAAAGCCAGCGGCCACCCAAGCTGCAGCCCAGGCAGGCTCACAGTGCAGCTGTGAAGGCTGTGCTGGGGCCCCTGGGGCAGGGCCTGTCCCGAGGCATCCCCACTCCCACTCTCCCTGGGACCCTGAGCTTTAGCAATGCTAGAGGAAAAGGCTCTGGGCAACAGCAATCCCAGCCTTCAAGTACACAAGGACTTGGAACAAACACTGAAGAGAAAAAACAATCAGACCTGGGGCAAACATATATAAATTAAATGCAGGCTGTATTTACTAAGACACTTCACTGCTAAACTAGTCAAATTCTCTCTCTTGTAGTTATTTTCTAGGCAAGCAAATCAGAGAATCACAGAATCAGTAAGGTTGGAAGGGGCAATATCATCTGCATCATAAACTTCACTAAGCATTTTCAAAGACTGAAAAACTTTACTGAGATTAAATAAGTATGAAGACTTGATATTGTCCCACCTCAGTGGTGATTAAACTGAAAAAGATGAACAATTGGTAAAGAAAACCTGAGAATAAGCAGGCTGGCTGCCAAAACAAAAGGCAATGAGAGGAGACATCCTCGGCAGAAGAGGCAAAATTGAGTATTTGTCCTTTAAACCAGCAAACCACACAGGCTAGAGGCGAACTGACCTGCTGAGGGAGGGCAGGAACAGCAAAGCAGCACCCAGGACAGCGACTGCTCACCTTTCCAAAGCTTTGCTCTGGCTAAACAGGGAGCAGGACCACAGACTTTGTTGCTCACAGAGACATTGGTGATGGCTATGAATAACCAGGACAAGGTTGAGTCCTCCCATATCAGCCCTAAAAACTGTCATTTGGTATTTGCATTATTAACCCAGGCACAAAACCCAGGAGCGTTCCAATGATAATGTTAAACTGGAAAGTATGGGGAATAAAGAAGATAAAAAAAAGTCCCATAGCAAAGACCTGGACTATCTTCAAGACTGGATAGTAGAAATAGGATCAGATTCAACTGCACAAACAGCAAATTTATGCACTTAAGGGATGGATAGAACTTCTATTATGTTGTTTTGGAAGGCCTGGTGTATAAGGAAGAGAGATATGACCACACTCATATCTGGCAAAGTGTTTTGCCAGATCAATAGGGTGTCTTCCTTAAAAACACAGCTGTCATCCCAGAATACATCAAAGATGTATTTCCAGTCAAACTGAGGTAAGATTAATACCACTGCCCAAAGGAGAACTCTTTTCAAATACTGCAGACAGGTACTGGACAGCTTTGTTTACAAAGTTCCATTACCTGGAAGCACAGAGGATCCTGAAGTCTAGTAAAAAATTGAGTTGCAAGGGAATGTGAATGCAGCAGAGTTTATAGAGCAAAATAAAAAGGCAGTTAATTAGGCTACAGAAGATGCTGGCAGAACCTCAAATGTACAAGGACTGTCAATGAGTCAATGGAAATTGGATATTAAAAAACAAAAACAAAAAACCCCAAGATTTTGTATCTAAGTGTAAGTGACAGCAGCAAGAAAAAGAGGGATGCTAACAAACTTTTGAATGAGACCATCCATGGGACAACTGTCCATGGAGGTGGTATTCCCTCAGTCACAGTGAATTCACAGCTGGTTGCTGCTGAAAGCAGAAGGTCTCACTGCTCCCTCAGGAGCAAGCACTGAATCTACCTTTTGTCAGCACAAGCACTCATCAAAACACTTGGTGTCAGAACTAACACTCCTCAAACTACTCTTGGTGTCAGCACTGGCACATGTCAAGGTTCACTTGGGAGAGTTCAACAAACCCATGTTTTTGCTGCATTAGGAAACTGAAATCCCTTGAGAAGAGCTGATGGAAAGGAGGGAATGTACCTGAGCAGCTACTAATAAAGGTGGAAGAAAGAGTGAGTGACTCCTTCAGTCACTGCAGAACCAGACTGAACAGCTGCCCCAGATTTGCCCTCTAGGACCCCCTTAAATCTGGTCAGGTCTGTATATCTATACTGATGCTTTGCACAGATGTCTGCAGGTGACCCATTATTGAGGAGCATCTAAAAGAGATGCTGTTGAGTGACCGATTACAATACTCTAATTCCTCTTAGAAGTGAATATTAAATATTTAGGATACTCATTCCCTGGGGGAAGCTCAAAGACTTCTATAAGGTCTCATATGACTTTTCCAGATTTAGAAATTTAGGCAGATGTTCTCTTAAAATGTATTTAGTTCAGCTTGCTGAAGTTAGATATATAGTTTCCCAGCATTCACTACACTTTCTTTCAGCAGAAGTTTATGCTTCCACAATTTACTAAAACCAGCTTTATAGCTTAGGGCTCTACTTTTACTCTTCACTATTTCTGGGGAACTCAGTCTATGGTCATCCTCCTTATCTGATGGCCAGAAATGGTTCTGTGCCAAGGAAGATGCAAGAGATTATAAAATGGAAGATATTAAAGTAAATATATAGTACAAAAGACAGACCTCAAACAGCATGGCTTAACTCAGAAATACTTTTATAGTTGTTTGGTAGGATGATAAGGAGAAGCACAGGGTCTGCTCTTCTCAGTCTGACAAAATTACTGCTTTTTAAAAGATACTGCTGTTAATGTTTTTATGTTCTGGAAGATCATATGTTATGTTCTCAAAGATCTGGATGTTGTGTCTAGTATGAGAAAACAAAGAGATTGATCATTCCCTGCTTTGTACAACACAAGAACTAGGAGACAACAGAAGATACCAGTAAACTCAAAACTAATAAAAAGGAACATTTTCTGGCATAGCCACTGGTTATGATGTGCAGCCTCTTGCCACAGGAAAGCATGGATGCTAGTGGTCTGTACTGGTTCAAGCTGGGAATGGACAAGGTAATGGACGTAACTGAGAGCTGCTGAACACGCAGAAATTGTACCTGACTCGAAGTCTTGAAGTCCTGGAAAAGGACTCTGGGGAAGCTTCATAAAAGCTTGTTTTGCTCTTCCACTTCTCCCTCGGCATCTGCCCTGGGCTACTGGGATAGAGCCGTTGGCCAAGAGCCCCTCTGACCTGACGTGGGCTGCTCTGCCTGCACCATTGCAGAGCTCTGTTTCTCCTAGGAGTTACAGGGGGTCCCCCAGGATCCAGCTCCAGGGCTGCTGGTGGTCAGTAAGCTGCCCTTCTCCCACCCATCACCCTTCCGATGGACATACCCAGGTCATTAAGTTGTGTTTACTTTCAAAGTAGCCCAAGAAAACAATTCCTAAATGGGTCCATCCACTTCTTCTTCCCACTTGGTCTTTCCTTTTGAGGCAAAAAGGGATGGAAATTACTGGGGAGCCACTGGCACTCTCTGAGCTCTCAAGGTCTGTTGCAAGTGTCTTCATTCCTGAAATGTATGTGGCTGGAAGAGAAACACCTACCTGCAGAGCCAAGAACTCACCAACAGACAACAGGTCTGAATTAAAGACATTTTTTAAAGCCTATCCTCAGTAGTGTGGCAGGATATGTCCAAGAATATTTTGTTATTCTTTATTATTATGACTCACTGCACTGTAAATATCCTAATAAAGGACAACACTCTTGCAGACCTAGTAATGCCATCAGTGCTATTATAAACTAAGCTACAACCTAACCACTACACACAATCCTGAAAACTCAGGCCAAAAGATATGCGTCTCTCATGAGATCACCCCATAGGTGGAGGCATGTTTTTTCTTCAGGACCTGTGAGGCATATAACTATGTCATTTTAATAGAAAACATTACTTTAAAACAAACAAAAATCTAGATTAAAATACATGTGAAACATGATTAAAATTATTTAAGCAAGATAAGACAGAGCAGTCTGCATTAAAATAATATGCATTTCAACATAAATAAATAAATAAACATAAACACTTCCCTATGGTAGAGGTGAAATAAGTATAATTTATTTTGTCTGCCAACCTATCCTAAAAGCCATCTCTTTCAGCTTAAGTAGTAGTTTTTGTATGAATTATAAATAAAATCTGCATGTGAAAAAATAACAGACTGTGAAAAAAATCTAACACTAGGGATGGAGAAAATTACAGAGAAAAAAACATCAGCACTATAAAAGACAACACTGCAGAATGAGATTTGCAGAAACATTCTCTGAGCCATTGATACAAAATCTTTGAAAAGGCATGGCAAAAGCCTGCGTATGTTAAGACCTAAAAGAAAACATTTCACAGTAAAAAAAGCAGATGTGATCTATTGCTTTTACAAGGAAAAAACATTGTGCTAATAATGACAATTCTGTTTTTTAAAATGCACACAAATCAAGTAATGTAGTTTTGTTTACAGCAGTGTCATTTTTTTTGAGCATTAAGTCCATATGAGACAACCCACCAGAGTCCATTCCATACAGACCCAGTAGCATAAGGGCCAGAACAAAAAAACGAGCAAGCTCCTCTCTACAATTCTCTCAGTCACAACAGTCCACAAGAGGCAGACGCTGAGGGAATTTTTTTTACAGAATAGGGCCCCAACTAAGGAAATTACCATTATCCAAGATGATGCATATATCTGCACTTAAATTGTGCCTTGACTTAACTGCAGTATTTGCACAGGAGGTTTACCAAAATGAAACTGAGATTGGGAATCCAGGAAAACATATCAGCTTTGGAAATAGATGGGTTCCCCTGCTAAAAGAGGCTGCTCCAGGAAGAAAAAGAGGTTAAAAAAATGTGTTGGCAAGAGAAAAGAAGACAGAACAGGTCAAGTGTTTAAAGAAACAGAAACAAAACCAAAAGACTACGAAGCACTTCAAGTCACAAGAAGAAAAAAAGAGGCCAATAAAGATTTTTGGAAAAGGAAGGGGTTTGTACTTGAATATGAAATAGATAAAAAACTGGGAATTGTCTCTGGAAATTTAATAGAAAGTTTCATTTTTAAATAGAGAAGAAAAATGCCTATCACCAGCTTCCGAACAAAAATGAACTTTCCAGATTTAAGAAACTGAAAAGACTAACAGTTGCAGGAGAAAAAGAACAGAAACTATAGAGACCTCTTTAGACGCCTTAAGAGGCATTACAAGTCAAGAAAGGCAGAAATAAAGGGAGTTCATAATCAGAGTACTAAAATGCACCTTTGTCAGCATCAGTTATAAACTGAGAGAAATTACTGGCTTCGTGATATCTTTTATCATGGCTGCATATCCTTGAACACCATAAGAATTCTCTATCATTTCTTCTTTGTTCACCCTGATTTCTTTTTCCACAGCTCTCCATTATGTACACTTGAAATTTCAGATTAAATATGGTGGCAGACAAGGACATCAAATGAGAGATTTGATGTAAGATGCATTACTGAAAAGAAAGAGAGGGTTTTAGTTACAGTCAGCAGAAAGGTCTGCATGGGTCGAATGCCAGCAGGAAATTACCAACAGATATATGGAGACACTCAAGAGAAAACAGTTTCAGGGAAATGATGGAGACATTGATAAGAGACAACTAATGCTAATCCATGTTACAGAGCAAGCTGTGAGAAGGAAGTCTCCTGCAATGTCATGCCCAAAAGGGCTGCAATAAAAGGAATGTGCACTGTTTGAATGAGGAAATTTCCCACAAAATGAAATATCTTCCCCT
>VWZD01007176.1:305175-373285 GCA_013396695.1 Sakesphorus luctuosus | reverse complement strand
AATGAAATATCTTCCCCTGATGGTGTAGATCTATAGATATGGAAGGAGTGGTTATGAGAGGCAATTTTTAGAACAGCCCATCTTGTAAACCTGAAAAGAGAAGGCAGATTGAGTATCATGAAACAAGGACTAAGAAAGTAGAAGACTAGATGAGAGGGAACAGGACAGATGTTTCTATCTGACAGTTAGTAAGAGTACAAGGTACAATTTGTATTACCTTGCACTACACTATGGTCCTAAAACATTTTCAGTATCAGCCACGAGCTAAATACAGCAAGATAAACTCAAAAAATCTACTTAGCTGGCAGATTTCTGTATCTGACTACCTAGGATATCTTAGTTCTCCTTTATCCTCATGCCTACCCAGAAACCTCTCTGCTCATACATGATCTTTCTTTGCCACTAGGAGGGGTTTTCTAACTCCATACTCCATGAACCAATCTGCTTTAATAGCCACAGCTCTAAAACTTTCATCTCTTCCTTCCCATCAAAAGAATTGCTGAATTTCTTTTTATGTGGATGGTTAATTTAATTAATGAGTCTATCTGCTAAGTTAGCCAAATGGACTAATCAACCAGAATTAGATAGCTTCTCATAGATATGGCAACAGTTTTGACAGTGTCTACTCAGAGGAAGGAAAAAACAACTGAGAAAAACAAAGCTGGTTCTTGTCTGTACAAAATGACATTTCACTCCTTTTTAAAATATTCTTACTTTGCTTTTCTATCCTTGTTGCTGCTAATGAAGGGGAGAAAGAAGAAAGTAATTTCTTACTATTTCTACTCCTACCAACTACTTCTTCAAAAATAAATTAGGAGTTTAAGAATGGGTTAAATACTCAAGGGATTATACACAAATGCTGAGTTGTACCCAATCACAGTCCTTTCTCAGAACTTAATTTCATATTTCAGTAATAAACAATAATCACAACTACAATCTCTGATGCTGTTTTTTTCCAAATACTAAAATTTGCTCATTTTTTTATCTCTCCAGTATTTCTCTCTCAGATCCCTAATGACATCTGACTTGAATATGCACTTAGCCCCTTTATCCCGTAATAGCTAATTTGCCTGCAGGACACAATAGTAACTGCCCTGCACCCTATTGCAGACAGGAGGCTGCAGAGCAACTCTGCAGCCCTGCACTGGGCCCCCACCTCTGGCATCAAAGAAGACGTCTCACAGCTCTGGCTTACCATAAGCATGTATTTCATTTACTGGACTGGCTTTGTTTCTTGATGGGAACAGGTTTAAGGAGGTTGAAGACATTCTTTCTTGGTTTCACAAAAGTTCTATTACACACATGGTTCCTATTACTAGCATAAAAAGGGAGAGAGTACACAACAAAAGCTGCAAGGAAAACCTGTAAAGCAACAGCAGTAGTTTCAAGGCTCAGGCTGATGTGACCATATCCTGATGCTGGACACGCCTTGTGCACATGAACTGCATCTGAAGCAAATCCAGAGGGCATTCTGTGGTGCCACTTTCCATCTACAGTTATTATGCCATGGACTTTTTGGCCCATCCTTTACAATCTTTGCAATTCAGTTTGAATTCCTCTATCTAATGACCATATGGGCAATTTTACGAGAATATAATGATGAACAGATACTGCTTTTATTTTCTGGGGCAAGGCAGGGAAAAGTTTGTATTTCATTTCTGCAACTAGGAAGAGATAGGCTTACAAACTAACCATTCACTCATATCACCACGAGTTTCTTTTCACTATGTTTTAAGGAAATCTGAATATAAGTCCCTACCACAATGAACTAAAACATAGCTAAAGCAGCTCGGAAGTCATAATTTCAGGTTCTATTTGTTTATTGCAACTTAAATATTAACAATAATTTGACTATATTTCTTGCATCAATATTAACATTTCCTAATAAAAATACTGACATTTGTAAATCGCATCTGATATTATATATAATGAAAACCATGTTTTTAAATAAGGCATTTTAAAACATTTTGTGGCACAAGCACTGCAAAGGGCACAAATTCAATATAGCAGTTAATTCATGCTGCTAGTGATGGTGGGAAGGTTATAACAGTCTTCTGTTTCAGACAACAGGGAGATTTAATCTACTGCCCTAACAAGGAAGCTGCACACATAGATAGATTTTTCCCAATATCCATGGAAAGACATTGCTACTCAAGATGCCCTAGTGCTAAACTAGACACTTCAACAAGCAGAAAGAGCAGACAGCAGCAAGATCCTGTTTGCAAGATTGTTGTCAGGCAAAAAGGTGAAATAGGATTTTTCTTGCTCTAAACTTCTGCTTTCACAAGCAGAGTTGAAAGCAGTCTGGGCAAGGTTCACTTTGCTTCTTACTCAGTTTTCCTTACAGTACTCATGGCAATGCAAGTGTCAACAAAACAATCATTTTGCTGATAATTTACATCAGTGTTTCCACAAGCAATTACTTTTATTTTCTTATGGAAATTTCATTAAAATGAGAAGATACTTTCAGATCACGTTCATACCATTAATACAGGGCAGTTTTCTCAATGCCATTCTGCTCATACGCTTGTTACTTTAAAGTCAGGACAAACATAGTTAAGTTCAGTATTTGAGAAGATGGTCAATTAATAAGAAAGGGAAGAGGAATGCACAGAAGAAGCACAGGCTACATGTTTTGCTGCACAAATGTGCTAGTGTGGTCTAATCCTAGTTTTCAATATGCCTCTTCATACAGTCAAGCTGTTTATACTACATGGAAAATCATTTCCCAAGTAAACTCATTTGTGATTTCAACCACATTTCAACCCAATTCTTTGCTTATTGTCCACAAATTCTAGAGAAAAACTGAAACATTAAATGCCTAAGTGCTATACATGGCCCTGATTACTTTGTGCTATAAAATACAAACACACACATTTTGCACAGGACACCTGTATCATTTAGTGAATGGACTTTACCAAATATTTTTATTTGGTGGCTTCCTTCAAGATTTTCCCTCAAATTTTAGTTAGTGTATACATGGTCTTGCCCTGAAGAAAATACACAAATTATTCCTGCACTCATGTACATTTCCATTACACTTTCTCAAAGTACTCACAAAACGCACATACTGAGTCCTCTACATACTGCCCCCCAGGAGAGTTCATGTTAGCAGTTCCACAGGAAAGTATGTGTTTGTTTTGGGTACCCAATTTAAAACTTCACAGAGCCATATATAGTAGAAATACAGTGCCTTTTTCATCTTAACACATTTCAGATGTGTTCTGTCCTATGTTGCAGTTTGGACAACTCAATAGCTTCTGGAGCTCTTCAGAGCTGATTGATCCCAAGTGTCCTCCTCATGGTGTGCCTAAAGAACAAAGAACTGCCACTAGAACAAATGGTGAAGGCTTCACTTTGGAGGATGTTTGTCTAGAACCATGCAGGAAATCCCTGTCAAAGTGACCAGATATCACCACTTGCTTTGTACATATGCACTTCCCAACCCAGTAACAGCTAAACTGGGACTGTCAAGCAAACCCCCTCACTGCCAGCACAGCCTTGCTTAACTCCCAGGTTACACTGGCAAGGAACAGCATATGATTCCAGAAGTAAAATAAAAAAACCTTAAGCTGCATGAAATACAAGGAATACTAATTATGTTGTGCTTCAGCTTCTGACCGTTTCATCACCTCCTTCCAAACTCCCCATGTTGTACCTACGTCCCCCTCCCTGGTCACCTTCCGACTCCTCCTTTATTCCCCAGCCATCACCCCTTCTTACCAATAAGCATTTCTATGCCACTGCTTCCTACTTCTGCATGATGTCAAGGAAGACCAGCAAAGGAATTTCAGAGAGATACAGTTTGGCACTAACACTGAATACACCCATCCTAAAATGTGCATCCTTACTGACAGCAAAGCTTTCCCCTGCTGTGTTGTCATTTCTTTCATAAGCACTTAGGACAATCACCCCCTTGCTCTCATGGTTACCTGCTGTTAGAACGCTGCATTTTACCCTTAAATTTGAAAGATTGCTCCTGCACCAAGAACATTTTATGTAATCATCTCCAGGAACAGTAATTTCTTCTAAACTGTGCACTTTTATATAATTATAGAGTATTCATATATATGGACTGAAAAATTATGGAGAAGTTTGTTTTTATTGTTAATCTAATGAATTCATCCACTGTTCGAGTCCCTGGAATGTTTCAGAAAAAAAGACCAGAAAAAATGGTTACCACTACTTTTATCTTTGTTCTCAAAAGTTGTGAACTTCAGAAAAGGGTATACCTGAAAATAGTTTCAATTTAAAACATAGCAAACCTTAAATCTAGGAACTAATTAGTTGCTTGAAACTATTTTGACGAAGACAATCTGCTAGAATTTGGAGAAGATAGAAACGCGCTTGAAACTCAAAGACATTGAAAAAGCCTGTTATTGTAGAGGGGCTAAAGAAAATTGAATCAAGAAAACATTTGCAGTGAGAGGCAAATTAAAGAGCAAGAAACTGAAATTACCTGTTGTAGCACTGTAATATCTCTATTTTAATAAAAAGGTCCATTTTAATAGCACAGAACATTGTGTGGATCAGAAGTCAAAGGTCTCATACTTCATTTGAGGGTGAGCCAGGATTTTAGTCTGAAAGTATGCAAACAAATTCAATGACACAGTTAAGGGAGACAAGGAAAGAAGTCTCTTGAAGAAGCAGTCTGCATTATTGCGAAATTACCCCAAAATATCCACACATGACAAATGACATAAAGGTTTATGAGATAAAATTCATGGCTTATCTTACAAATTAATGAAGAGTGGGAAGACAAGAGTCCCTTAACCACCAAATCCTCAGGAGTCAGATTGTGAGACAACACTAATCACTTAACCACAGTCCAATGAATTATCACAGCTCCCTCAAACTTACAATCATCAATCTTCACTTAGCATATACAGCTACAAGAGTACAGCTAGCTTCAGAGAGCCAAAAAATCCATTTCCTAATGCTGTTCCAAGTCAAATTTGTCTGCTTGCCAGATGGCTCTGGCATTGCTGATGACCCAGCAGGTTACTTTGCCTCCCTGTGTGTTAACCTACCAGTAAGTCATCCTCTCTAAACTCAAAAGGCTCTTCAGTTTGGAGGATGGGGTGAGAAGGGGGGAATATGATAGAGGTTTACAATATCATGTAGACCTTAGACAGAATTAATGCAAAGCTGTTATTCACCTAATTCCACATTAGTAAAATAGGGAAGTATTTGAAGAAATTAGAAGACCAATTTAAAACAGATCAAAGAAAGCACTATGTCACACAACAAGTTGTGAATCTCTGTAACATGTTGCCACAGGAGGTTGCACAGCCAGTGTAAGAAGGTAGCTCAGAAAATTACTGGAAGCCCTGAACAACAGGTTCATAAACAGATACTAAAAGGCACACACAGAGATGTGCCTTCTGGCATCTATAATCAAGCTGTCATGCATGTTGGGTCAGGGGGGTTGTGAATGGAATGGACCCTGAAAGTGGCCCAACCCGCGTGCTTTTTCATTGCCAGTGCCAGGGCAGATGGACCATTGGTATGACGCAGTTTCATTTCTTGTGTGTTTAATCACTGTCACTCCCTTAGGGTAAAATGAATACAGTAATCTGACATTTTAAAGCTACCTATCCAAAGTAATTTTCTGCAATAAAGAGAAAATACATCTGTACCTACAGAACGCAAATTATTTTTCCACATATTAGCACAGAATTGTTTTGAAATACATGGTTCATATCCATATCATGGAACCTACAACATGTGTACAGAGCAACAATGGCCAGCAGCACCCTGCTAGCTGCACCATTGCAGAGACTGTTCCACACCTATAACTGGAAATCCATTTCTGAAAATGCAGCTATGACAGTTTTCCATCTGCTGGTGTATGGATAGGACTATGACTGAATTCATACTGACTATCCTACAGCAAAACTCATGCAGGTCCAAGTATCTCCCCCTTTCCTTACAGGTATCACACTCTTCCAGTAGGACAAATGTAATTACTTGACTAGCTTCATTTCTCTATATACAGAGCTCCCCATCTTTGCATTCCTCAAAGACAACAAAACTCTGTATTGAGGCCAGTTACACTGGTTGGTGACATAACTATAGCTGCATTTTAAGCAGTAAAAAAGAGAATAGGAAGAAATCCTTGGCATTACTAATGGTGTTCACATATCCACCTAAACTGGTGCACTGATGGGTAAAAGAATTTATAACCACAATTCTGAGACTTGCAGCTGGTTGACTCATGTAGCATTGGTAGAAGTTCTCATTTGACTGATGTTCTGCTGCTACCAGCCATTTCTTCTACACACACATATATATTTCCTATATAGACACACAAATATCTTCTATAAGCTATATATCCAATGTTTATAGGATATATTTTACATCTCTAGTAGGCATCTGTCACCAATACACTATGCATGATACATCCAATTTGTTTACTTGTTTTCTCTGGCTCCTTCACCACAACCTTTTCTATCCCTTATTCTCATCTTTCATGTCATCCTCTCAAATCAGGACCTTGCCTGCCTCCTTTGCAGAATTATCTGTTTGGAGACTTGTAGCTAACAATTCTTATGACTATAAAATAGCAGAAAGCTCTCCTTGACTCAAAATACAAACCAAATTGGTTTATTCTGCATGCCTACTAATGTGTCTAATGTAGCAACATTTTCAGAATTTGACATATTTTATTCAGTCATGCTCAAAAATAAACCACCTGCAACTTCTCATGATGCCACCTAAGCAATGCTTCAAATTTCAAAAGATACACATCCCACGATGGAAAAATTGGCAGGGTTAAAGCAGATTCAAATATAATGAATTCTTCCAATAGGGTCTTGGATCTGAATCACCACCTCCTTATATCTCCAGAAGACTTGCCACAACAATTTCTCTGAGGCACATTTACGGTGCCAGCAGAGACTCAAAATTTTCTTTTAGTGATAATGCAAATCCTTACAACTATTTTGTCTTTTCCTGTAGTCTCTCATCTTTCAGCCATGATGTGCCTGCAGATAGAAACATTATATACCCATTTATAAAATGAGAATAGATTTCTAAGAAATATTTATTATCTATTAATCTTACCTATTTTTATCCTGAAGAATCCTCTTTCAGATCAAAAGGGTGCTGGAGTGCTTGCGTGTGCCAGATCTAGTTACTGTGTTTCAAAGAACTACCCTCTTTACTCCAAGGTTACTTATCTCCTCTTTTTCACTTTTCCAGGATATTTTCTGTAGGTCAGGCTGAGCACCTGGCATCTTAGATCCACAGTACTCAACAAATGACGTTCTTTGCAATCTGGCAACTATCTGGAATTGAACAGCTCCATTTTGAACATGGTGCAGCAAAACACCACAGTCATGGTGCAAAGTGAATCTTGCAAGTATGCAATCAATAAAGGTAGATACAGAAGTAAGCACAAACATATCCTGGCATAATGCCTTGCTTTCCTTCAAAGGGCTTCAAATTAATATCTTTCCCAACAGCTGAATATAACAAAGGTGAAAACCTAATTCTGCTTAGAGTTAATTTTCATGAAGCAACTACATAGGCAGATGTTTGTCCATAAAAAATGAATGTCTAAAGGTGCAGAACAGCTGCAGACCCTTTTTAATTCCATACAGCAGAATGGTAAAAAGCCTTGAAAGAACAAAAAAACTGCCTTAAAGAGCACACAGTATAACATGGTCCCCCTCAGAGCCTTTGACTCAGTCACCCTGAACAATTCCTTCCACAGAGCACTTCATCATAAGGCCTCTGATAGCCAAAAGTGCCACTGCTCCTCAGCAAAGATACAGGGAATAGAGATCACAGTGTCATTTCTCAATGCCACTGTCTGTCTTGCAGTCCTGTCCTTTTGTGCACCCAAGGACCCACATATCCAGAAGTGCCATGTGAAACACAGCTGGCTGAAGGGGTCTGTGGCTGGGAGCGCACCCAGTATCCGTAGAGCCATCCCATCAGCCAAGGACATGATTCACATGCAGATGGCTCTAGCTATGATATGCATCTGAAAGTAGAGCTGTCTTTAATTAAAATTTTAATTCGGTGAATGATGGATCTGAATTTGACCAAGCATTTCTACAAGAAACCTACTTTCAAATCTCCTGTCATCTTTGCTTGGCATTTCAGTGATGTACTTACACTGTTCTAACAAAGGAACTGCTCCAGCTCCTGATTTGTCCTCATCCCGAGCTAACCCGGTATCCTAAAGGAACCTCTGCAGCAGAGCAAAGATATAGCAGGACTTTTTTAAAGAGACAGGGAAATCATCCTCCCCCTTCTTTACTCTGATGGGCCACAGGGAAACAGGCCACCCTACTGGGAGGCTGCTTCCACCAGGATACCCCTCTCCACAACTAGCAGAGAGAAAGAGCAATTGCTCACAGAGGCAAGACCTTACCCTCCCACCAGCCTCCTACCCTGACCACCCTCTGTCAGAGCCCACGCTCTCCATGCTGACTACAGAGATCCTGAGAGACTGGCCTCCTAATTTAGGTACCTCTGAAAACCATGCAGGGGAACACCCCTGGAAATATAATCCAGCACCTCAATAGAGAGCTTGTGAGTCTCTAATTTACAGCAGTGCTCATCATTTCTTAAGGAACATCATGTGTGGTTCTGCAGACGTTAATTTCAATAAATGGCACCACTGTTTATACCTAGAGCTCACATTGACAAGTACATGTTCCAGACTGTATTGTCCTCTTCAGTACAAAAATGTATAAGGATATTCTTATTATCATCCTTACTACATATTTCTGGAATCTTGCTCAATACTTTAAATTATTTATGTTTCTAAAAATAATCCGCCTACCATGTCATGTGTTACTTATAATAAAAGCTGGATTTAAGACTCAAGTTCTACAGTGCAACGCATTTGATGAGCAATCATCAGGGAGACTAATGTGGCTTGCAGAACAAGAAAAAGCCTTCCAAAAGCTCTAGAAAATATTGTAGAATTTAATGCTGAGCTAAACTATATATTAAAGCTAAGCAACCTCCAGGGATGCTCATGGTTTTTAAGTTAGAAGACTAACAGGGTTATTTGTATTTTTTATACACCCAGACATTTTTCCCCCTCAGAAAAACAGAGCCAAATATACTTACAATTATACTACCAATTAATCAATCCTGTAATGTTTTACATGGGAATATTTTCAGTACATCTATGAAACACTGCTAGTAAAAATGAAAACTGGAGTGCTCTATCTTAATATTTGAAGATAAGAATTAAAATGCAAGTTAGAAAAATAAATATAGCTGTTTCTTAAATCACAAAGATATACATGTTGATGACTATTTTCTTTCATGCTAATTGACTCTGCATATGGATATCATTGTTTGGGGAGAGGTGAAATAATATCAAACATTGATTGCCATAATCAGAAATACATAACTTAAAGAAAGGGTAATTCAGAATAAAGTAATTAAGTTTAAGGAATGCTTTCACATGAATAAATGCTTTTTTTCATTTATATTTGTTTTGCTTACAGACCAGCGATGTGTGGAGGTGGAAATAACTACGCTGTATAGTATATAGAAAATTAAACGTAAGAAAGATAGCAAGATACCTGAGGCACCTCAGATGCCCTGAAAACACTTTTTTGAATAAGAATAAAAACTGTAACAGTTTAAACTTTTTTTTTCAAAACACGCCTCTATATAGCCAAAGAACTGCACAACTCTGTACACTCATATTCAAAGCCCTGATCTGCTTGATTTAGATCAAGAAGTGTAACTGAAGCATCTGTAAAGAGATGTGTATGGTAATCATTGCTCTTCAGACTACTCTTGGATTGGCATAAATTCCATCAGTTCCTCTCTGTGCCATACAAGTGATTCATTGGACCAAAGGAAGCAAAAACAAGACTAACTTAAAAATGTTACCATATTTGAGATATAAGAAACTTTGTTTTAAGTCTCCTGGACGTACTATCAGTTCTCTTCCCTGTTTGTTCCCAAACTGACATTTTCTCTCAAGAACATGAGATATTTTGAGCAGCTGAGCATTCATTATATCCATTAACAAAGCAAAGGGTATTAATACACAGCACTTTTGAAAAGCAGTGCATTTCTATTTAAGCAACAGAATACAGATTGTGCGTTTCAGATTGATATTTTTGGCTAAAAACATGTACGCATTAAAAACATTCAAAATGAGAATAGAAACATGAAAGGGAACCCTAGAGATACATCCAAGTTTCATGAAAACTACTTTGTGGGAAAACATGGTTAAACCAGTGGCAGACAGGTGCTGAACACGTGGATTCCAGCTCTCCCAACATCAGTACCATCACCTTACACAGACCTCAGACTTTGAACAAGTTTAAGTATTTTGGGTTATGATAACAGAGCAAAGATTTGCTAGACCTTCCATATTACAAGAAGTGCTTTTCATCACTGCAATCCACTGACATCACACTTTCTTATGAAATATTTTTAAGGAAAACAAATTTTAACAAAGCAGAAACCTTTTCTAAATACAACAGCTTTCTTTTCATTGAGTTTCACAATCTCTGGGGTATAGACAAATTTCTCATGGAGAATTCCAGCATTTTTCAAGCTCATTGTTTTGGTACAATACACCCTACACCTTTCCATTGTGGAAGGTATGAAAAATAACACAGGGACTATCCAAATATGTATGGGTTTGGGTTTTGTATGGAAATATTTTAGTTTAAAATCTCCTCAAATAGAACTCAATTTAACACCAGAAACATGAGCAAACTCCTAAAATGCAATGATACATTCTCTACAAAGTCTTAATCCATACATACAAATAGTATAAAATTAACATTTATTTTAAAAAAATTACAAGAGTAGATGTGTTCTTCCTTCACTCAAGCATCCTTTCATATACTATTTCACTTTTTAACAGTTTGCAGTACAAAATGCTCTTTAAAGTTAAATAATGCATTTGCAGAATTAATACATAATATCATGAGGAAGCATGAGTTAAGGAAAATGTGAAGAAAGGAAACATTTTCATCTTAGAATAAGGCAACTGAGGAGCAGGAGATGAAGTAGTGCTATTCTAGATACTGTGAGCAGCTAGAGAAACGTTCTTAATACCTGGGATGATGATATTGTTCTGAGACATGTTGTTCATACTTTAGTCCATGTGATCTGAGCATGCAAAAAGCAAAGGTACCCAATTCCCACTTAAGTGAGTGGGAGTTAAGGGTACTCAGACCCTGAAAGACATAAGCCCTCTGAGATGAGAAATCACTCATGCCATCTTAATTTCAGATTACAAGAATGCTTCTGTAATCATACTTGGGTATGCCTGCCTGAATCCATGTATGTTCATTAGCTTCATTCACAGAAAAGAAAATGGAAGGTGACACTTATTCAGAAAATGTAGACTTAGATTTGCTACTGGAAAACACTGGCATGCAGTAGAGCACAGGAATTACTCCGTGCAGCAAGGGAGAACTCCAGCCTTACACTCAGGAAAAATGATGGTGAAAGAATTATTATTTCTATTGTACACCTATTATCTATAATTATTTATATGTCTATATTTGTTATTACATTATTTATACTGCATTTATATTGTAATAATATAGCACTACTTATATTACTACACCATCTCCTCAGAAAGGTGACAAGAGTTTTTCTCTGCAAATGAACTAAAATTGCAAAAGACAGGAGCAGAGAGTGAACCCATTCAGTGTTCCAGAGGTGACTCCACTCCAAGAACCTCCCAGCTATGTCCTGAAGCCAAAGTAAGTCCCCTAAGCTATCTGATCAGCATTCCTTCTCCCCACTATCTAAATACAGTCCAAGTATTTAAAGGCTTTTACTCACAGCATGTTGATATAGTTCTGTCCAGTATCATAATTTTGTATCTCTGAAATCATTTCATTTTCCAGTGTATTTTACACAGAAAGTACTATATAGTGAAAGCTTGGAAAGTTTTATTTTGTTACCATCTTTGTCATGCCATAAATGGACCATAAATAGCATGTTTTCCACTTTTATCCGTTTCATCAGGAGTTTCTATTCACTAGAGGTAATTCATCAGACAAATACCAGATCCCTTTGTCTAATACGAAAGAGTGTATGAACACTTTTTTCCAATTTGGTTTTCTCCCCCAAGCAATTCCTTTTTTAATCTTCAAAGACACTTAAATAAGAGAAACACACCAAAATAGAATCTTATTCATCTTTCCTGAATGAATGACTTGTTGTGATACATTGGCAAACAATTCAAAATAAGCAATTATTCTTTGTTATTTGGCCACTTGAGCCCCAGTAATTTATTTAGGATACAAATATGTATGTTACCAGTACTATTGATATGGGTTTATAAAAGGACATGGAAAAAAATGAGTTACTATCCCAGACTTGCAAAATACCATTTCCAAAAGCACAATAACACTCTTGTCTCAAATTCAATTTTTTCAGAGTTATGCAGCAAAGAACCCTACCCTACAACTGAAGAGAAGTCAGTGACTGGGTAACAACATACTAAATAGTGAATGAAACACAGAATGTAATATTTCATCCAGGGGAAAAAAAATAAAAAGAAAGCTTGCAGGAAAAGAATACAACCAAAAGAACAGTAAGCACAAATGTAAGCTAGTTTGTTAAATCAAAATTTGAGAAAATGTCAAAATGTTGTACATTTTGTTGGCTTTTTTAAGTCAAGACTTGAAAAGCTTCTGCAGTATTTTTAAAGAATGTTTTTGTTTACCTTTCTACCCACTGTTACTGTTACTCAGCTATTGAGAAAAAAAAAGAAACCATGGCCAAAACAAAGCCCAAACTTCATTAATGTTGTTGGTTTTGTCAAAAAACCTGACAAATTAGGTAAGACTTTGGCAAACATACATATTGTTTTTCCAACAGAAAATCATCTTATCTTTGCAGCACTTATTTAGTTTTGATAAGAACACAGGTTATCACTTCCAAGCCTAATGCAGAATTTCACAACACAACTCCAAAAACTAATTAGACAGAATTTCAATTGAAATTATTGAGACTTTTTAAACAGTTCTCTTATAGATGGATGATTTCTACCACGACGTGGTCAGAGATGGTCAGAACTGTGAGGTGATTTGTACCTCCAAGATCTTCAAGGACCCGAATGTTCTCCATTTACAAAAATAAATACATTAAGAGTAGGTTTTATTTGAATCTAAATCAGAATAATAAACTTTTTAATCCATCTGTCATCAGCAAAAAAGGAATGGTTATGTAATACCATCTACATATATCCAGAAAGGGTGTGTAAAAGAAATCCTCCCAGCCCATCCAGACATTGCAGGGCAGCACCACTGAAGGCGCCAGATGTAGAAGGTGTGAGATCCCATATTAGGTCCCTACAAATGTAAGCAGGGCTGGGGCAGTGGCTCAAACATGGGCATATGACCATGCATTGCCTTGTCTGTGATGGTGTTTTGTACATCATGCCCTGAGAGACAAGATTCCTGAAAACTGACACTGCTGCCAGAAGGCTGCAAGGTTTGCAAGCCTAGGAAATGAGAACAGAGTGAAGATAGCCTTCCCAAAGATGCTATGGATAGTTTTCTCTCTTGGGAACATCCTCCCAAAAACTTCTCCGAGCATGAAGGCATCCACAATCTTCTAGCTTTCATGCATAGCCCAGCACTGAGACTAGAGACTGAGGGTAAGGATTTCTCCTCAAGGTAAACTTGGAGTTTGGTCTTAAGCATCTTTCCAGGCCTGTAAATGAATAAAATATTGCAAATGACATAACTCCAAAGACATAGTTCACCTAAACAACTTTTAGTGCTCCACTTGAAGCCAGGCCACCTAGAAAACCCAAAGAGGAGTGTCAGTTCTGTATAAAAGCCACTGGACAGGGGCCAGAAAACTGCCGTGCACCACTTCACCTGTAGCAACAAGCTTGAAGAGAGAGGAAACGACAATGCAACTCTTTTCTGAGGGAGTCCAACACAAGAAGAAAAGGGGCAGGCAAAAGGGGAGGAAAAACTGAGGTTCTGGGAACAGCTGCAGACCAGCTGAGCATCCTAAAATACAGTCCTCAGCCAAAGCTGGGTGAGAGGCACAGCGGGAAGTGCTCACCACCTTTTATGTCCTTGGGCCTTCAGTATGAGAAAAGACAAGACACATGCAGCTCCCCATGAGACTGTAAAAGGCAAAACCCATCTACACCAACTGTTTGAAGTGCCCATGCACACATGGTACTATATATGGGTAAATGCTCAGAGGAGATACATATGTGCAATGCTACAAAAACAGAGTACTACATATTTTTCAGGATGAAGTCAAACTGATCCCTTCTTCACAATGTCTACAAAGTGCTTTGTAATTGACACATGGATTTTTAACTACAGCTCTTATTCCCTATTGTTATTATGTAAACAAAAGAATATGTTCTCCAGCTGTCCTCTGAGATTCATCCCAAAATGCTTAAGAGTTCTGTCCTTGACACTGAACCATGAGAAATATTCTGAAAAACTACAAGTACTACACACATCACTTTATGCTTAATTTTTCAAAATTAAACAAATAACAAAAACTTTCACCCCTGTCAGTGACACAGAAAGGGATTATGAATATCATTAAAAGCATTTCCATGTTGGTTGATGACTATTTTTCTCTTATATCAATTACTGGATTATGGCTAACGTAATAGTGCACCTTTTAATTCTTTAATATCAAGACATAAATGTCTTAAGAACAGACATTCATTAATAAGCTTTCTCTTCCAAAGACAATCAATAGTAAAATCTTCTATATTACAGACGCTTGGAAATGTAAAGAGATAAAATACAACTCTTGCAAAGAAGCAGTTACAATTCACTAACCATTTCACTCAAAATATCTCAAAAGCTATTAAAATAATGTATCTGAAAACCAGCACAGAACTGCAATTTCCAAATGTACTTTGGGAAAACAAAACTATGAAAAATGTAGCAGACACAAAATCCCTAGGTATGCTCTTAATTTCACAGTCCTGCTCCATCTCTAAATTCACCACTTGAGCCACTGCTGGGCAGAGCAGAGTGGCTGCAACCCTCCGGCTCAAGGCAGCAGCTCTTGGAGGTTGCACGTAAGAAGAACAGAATCAGTTCTGCAGTCTCTGCCTGCTGGCTCAGTTCACATACAAGTGCAGGCTCCGTGGCTTACACTGTCTTCATGACCTCAGAGGTTACAGATCTGCGAGCTGCCAGGATAATTAATCCGCTCAGTGGCTCAGACCTTGCAACCTCTTTTTTCTCAGAGCAATCAGGGCCAGATAAGTTGGTCTGGTGGTGTCAGTGCTCTCAGCCACCACTTTCCCTTGATCCTTCTCCATGGATATGTGTGCCAGATACACAGACAAAGCCATGGCCACCGGAAACAGGCTGCAAAAGCCATGAGGATGTAATCACCCCTGTTAGCCACCTTTCTTGGGGCAGCTATTTAGTGCTTCAGGTCTTACATGTTCACATGGATACATGAGCTGTGGTGGCTTGGTTGCCTGTGCATGGGATAGTCATGGAGCCCATAGACCACAGATCAGGTGTTACTCGGGAAAACAAGATTCATTGCAGTTGCACAGCTCAACTGAAGCATTCATGCATACTATTACCAGAGGAAAGTGTTTTTCCTCACACTCCTTCTGACATACAAAGGTGCTAAGGTACTTGCATAGCCAAATTGGGCTGTGCTATGTCAAAACATACAGCCCACAGAGTGATGTACCTCTCCCAGCAGAGTGTTTATTCAGTTGTTTGGATTGGGAAGGCACTTTGTAAATGAAAAATCTCAGTTCAAAGACAGAAGATTTGCTCTAAAAATGGAATTTTCCAAAAGATGTCTGGAAATTGAACAGACAAATGTGCTCCGTTCCTCTCAGAGACCCTACTGGAAGCAGACTGGATAGGATTTTCTGGGGGTTTTTAAGCTCATTTGTGTGTTTTTTTCCAGTACTATAAGTCTCTATTGTTAACTTATGCATTATTTAAAACATACTGAGTTTAAAAATAGCTCTAACCCACCGAGGGAAAATGGAAAAAGCAGTGAGCTGAAAGCCACAGTGTTTCTCTCGCCAATTGTTTCAGCATGCAAGACATCACAGCTTTCTCCCATTTTCATTGCAATTTAGTAGCTTTCTTTGACATTTGCCCATCCATTTCCACCATCAAAGTATCTGAGGATAGCTCATTCCTGAGGGTGCATATTACAAGGCTCTGTGCACCACTCAGACATCAAATTACTACCACACTAAGCATAATATATATATATACACACACATACATATAACCTTTGGGTTTGAAAGTTCTGTGTTCAACCCCCATGTTTTGCATTCACTGATTAGATGAGCAGTTTACATTCCTTAATATGTTAAAGCTCACAAAACAGATTGTCTATTATCCTACTTGACAGACACCAACCGAGTTACAGTGGGATGAAGTGATTAGCCTAAGACTGTAAGTGAAGCAGTGCTAGACTGAGGTACTGTCCATTCCCAGAGGTGTTTCTAGCTACTGGATCACCTTTGCTCTCCCTTCAACTGCAAACAACCATGCAGGATGGGTGGGCTACCAAGGCAGCTCATACACAGAGGAAGCTCTTGCACACACTGACTGTACACTATACAAACCTGGGGCAAGCACCAAGCCATCCTCAGGCACTTGAGACAAAAGAGATAAGTGGGACTAGAATATGAACATTCTGGAGCATCAGAAAGGAATTAGAAATACCTAAAATCAACAATGATCCTGACTCTTTATTACATATGTAAACTGAAGTCCAGAAGAAGACAGGCCTGGAAGTACTTAACAATCTTCCACTTATGGAAGTAACAGCACTGAGCTCCACAACAGGGAATATGCAATCCTCATGTAAAATATCCTCATGTAAAAATTATGTACACATCAGAACTAGAGGACTGTTCCACACTGCAAGAGAAACTACCTTAAGCACACATATGATGATTTTAGTCCAAAACATTTTTCTGGAATTTAGCTGCATAGTTATTTTAAGCATTGCATTAAATGGTGTCTGTGAATGTTTATTCCCACTGAAAGGAGAAATAATAATTAAAGGACAAAGCAGGGAGAGTTGTCCTGCAGGCAGGAAGGGTTACCCTGTTTAATTTATGTCAGGTTGTCCACATATCTCAAAATTCAACACGTGATAAGAGTAATAGTTAAAACTTGTATGGACAACATCTTAGACAACAAAAGTACAAGAAAACAAAGCTATCACTGTATAAATTAACTCATGGATAACAACAAGAGTGTCCTAACAGCTTGAAAATATAGAAAAATAACACCAAACGAACCCAAGATTGCTGAGGAAGAAATCCGCACTACCACCAGGAAGCTCCTGACAAAGACCTTGGGACACTTCTAGGGATGGTGATGTGAGGATTAAAGTGCTGGGGCTAATGCTAAGAGAATGACTTGATGTCTACACACTGAGGATAGTCTCAGAGAGTCCTTTTCTTACACCATTTTACAAGCATGGAAACTGTCACCCAGAGGTAATAGGTCATTTGTTATATAAGTCAGCCCCTTGTTACAGAGACACCCCCCAAGTTATGGGGGGTAGCAGGAGTCAGTGCAACATCATGCAGTGAACACATCATGAGGCTTCTAAACTTAACACTGGCTAAGGACAAAATAGAATAGAAAAAACAATGCTTGTGTATAAATATGCTTATATGGTCACCTTGAAAACTTCCCTTTTGGAATACAGAAATATGCTCTGCAGTATTTTAGCAGAATGGTACAGGACCAAGATCTGAACAGAATGCAGTGGCCCCATAATGCAGTGGATACCACATGGTACCTACAAATTGATTTTGAGTTGCTGAAGGAAGGTACTGCTGATAAGATCTCTGCAGTGGAGATGATACCCAAAAAACAACATTAAAATCTGCATAGTTCTAAGAGCTAAGAAAAAACATTATTCTTGTTTAGAGGAGCTAGAGACAACACTATATTAAACACACTAAGATGACACCACAAAAACATGTACAAAAATACTCCAACACTGTAACTAACAACAAATTTATGAATTGCATTTGTTAATTGGTAGAAGAAAGAAGACTTTAAATGGGAAGAAGGAGAGGAGAAAGTCACTGAGAGAAAAGAGATACAGCTGCAAGATAATGCCAGGAAAAAGAATAACCCAATTAAAATGAAAAGCAGTAAATTCAAAAATTAAGAGAACCACATTAAATCTTTCAGCAAAGATTTCAGGCAAGGTGAAAAACCCTATTTGGTTACTCAGATCCCTATGTCTCCACCATGGAGATAGTTCATTCTTTTCAAGTGCCAACGCAATCTGAAATTAATGTGCAATAAAGAAGTTGAGTGACACAAAATTTCCTGGACCTGATGTCCTTAGGAAAAACAACCATATGTGAGAAGAGGCAATGCAGCATGTGAGCTAAAACAATCAGGAAAAATCCCAAAGCAAGGAGGAGGAAAAGCATTGTTGCAAATAAATCACTTGTGAGACTGCAAGAGCAAAGTCATGCTGCTCTTGATGTCAAGCCAAGTTAACTGTGGTACTCACTCTAGGAGAGTTCAAAGGGGCATTTGATAAAGGGTAAACTTTCCTGCATCAAGTATTCTCCCTATGGTTTGAAAGTGTCTAATTCCAGATATCCATCACATTCAATATCATGGAGCTGAAGAAAAAATTATCACAGTGTCCCTGTGTGACACCGAAAGTAAACAGCTATACTATTCAAAGTGTTGCATGTGACTGTTGACAAGCAGAAAACTGGCTGGGTGAACACAAACAGCCAGGCTCATGGTGATACCAGGAGAGCAACATGTATGTGTTCTCTCCCTCTAAATAAAAATAAAATAAAATCTTACTGAAAAATGACAAATTCAATCAATGGGAGCAACACAGGTATAGGAAGGATGCAATGGAAGAAGCAATAGCAGCAACAATTAAATGCTTGCACCAAGTTACAGCAAAGACAGAAAAAGCAAACAACCATTTTCTAAACTTTTTGAGATCTAGCAACACCAGAGTGAGAAGGAAGATGACAACATCAACATGGCAACATCAGCTGCCTCTGTAGCACAGGTGCACTGATGCTGAAAGAGATCAAAAGCTGTGTGATATTTTGGCAACCAAATCACCTTGACGGACAACAGAAAAGTAAACTGAAAATTGTAAGATCCTGTTCATTCAGATCTGGACACTAGCTGGAAAACAATGATAACATTTTTCAAAAGTTGTTAAAACTCTCCTGGTTTCTTACTGGATCTTCAGCTTGAGTTTTTTTCATATATAAATTTTGTGTAAAAAAAAAATTAAAAAACATTTTGCAGTTAAATAATCCAATAATCCTGATGACGTTAAATTTGTACCAAGGGAGAAAACTACCTTTATATAAAATGGACAGGACTAAACCAGTGAATTCCTGCAATTCTTCAGACTGATGCTGACACCAGCTTAATCACTAAATAGTTACCACAGACTATTGAAGCATTTCTCTGTCTCAGGTCAGCATCTACCCAGTATCAACTCTCACACAAAAACAGCTAAGGAAACAAAACAGCTAGCAGACCTGTTTTAAAAACCTCTGCTTAGGCTGTTTTGCTGAAAAAACCCCTCAAATTAGGTTTCTCACATTCCAGGTTGATGATACAAACACTGGGCTTTTGAAAAGCTTTTGATTTACTATACATGCTTAACAACCATCAAGCTGAAAGGAAACTCTGCAGCCAACAACTCTGGGCAACCAGCTGGAGTGGTAACCTTGGTACAAGTCCTACATCAGGCACTGGAAATTCTCATTCCCATTAATGGGGAAACTTGTAGAAACACAGAAAGGTTTCTTACTCCAGTTTCAGTTTACTGACCACTGCATCCTCAGTTTACCAGCAAGCAGGCAATCCTGCCTTACCCATTTACAACAGCATAAAAATATTATCAGAATCTGTTGGGAAATACCTAACATAGCTTCAGCCTTTTAGTTTCTCCAGGAGGTTTCTCTGTTTATTGATTATTCCCAGCTCTAGCTTACTCTTTGACTGGCAATTTAAATTCCTTTGTCTCATGACTCCTTTGTAGTGAATTGGAAGATTTTAGTTGCCATATGGTCTAAGAGGAGGGGAAAGGATTCTTGATTTCTGATACGTTCCTCTGCCAGCTCTGCTGCTAACAGCTGAGAGTTGCCTCTCCCAGGCTGGTGTTCTGCCTCTTCCCTTAAGTAATGACAGTAAACCACAGCAGAGGTTGATAGGTACATTCAGAAACATGACTGCATAGTTACATTAACAATGTATAAAAATACAGCTTAAAAATTATACAAAACACTTCCAGTGTCCCAGTAAGTGTATCTATAGCAGTTTCTACAGACAGCTGGTGTTTAATGTTATTCTGCTCTGGTTGTTAATTGTCCGTGCAGACTTACAAAATCCTGAACACTTTGGTTAGGTGGCAGCAGATTTCAGGGTCTGGTATCTCAAACGTGCTGGGACACTGGCCTCTTATTTTCATGCAGCATTTGGCTCCTTCTGTTTGGCTTTCCAAGGTCAACTGAAAGAGACTTGTTAATGATTCTGGCAACTTTTGTACTTTGAAAACAGGGAGATGCACATTCCTGGAATATAGAAAGTACTCAAAGTGGGTTTAGATCCAAGGCAAAGTTCTTTTTTTAGGATGTTTGCTTGCAGTTCCTGCTGAAGTCAACTAAAACTCCTAATGTTCACCCAAGGGCAAAATTTGACATATAACATTTATTTTATGCTATACACAAGTCTGAATAGAGATAATATGAAATGCATAACTGAAAACTAGCTACTAGGTTTGGATAAAGCAAAAGTGAAAGGCAGAAGTTGTCAAAGTACAGGAGTATGATTCAGTTTTCCACAGCCCTTGTGCAATTCTACTACCATTCTCTTTTTCTGCTGGGGTGATATAGCTGACACAAGAGTATTAATACATCTTTTGATGTATTTTTGTTTGAACCATACACAGATTTTTGCCTAGAAATATTGAAGGACTAGTGGGCCAACAGTACAGAGAACAATTCCTGAGTTGTTAATTCCCAAGCCATTCCCCTGAGTCCCACACTGGCAATTAGGTAGCACCATGGTGGGTCTTCCTTCCCTCAGTGTGGGCAGGAAGGAGCTGATGTTATCAGCAACATGGGATGGACAGATTAGGTCGACAGTGACTTACAGTGACCTGCAAACAATTCTGAAAATGGCTTAAAGCTGCTTTCCATATAACAAAAATATTGAAAATGTCTACATTTTTGCCCTGCTGAAGGTCAGCTTGAATACTTTTCTTATTCCTATTGGCATAGTAAAGCATCAGCATGCTGCTACTTTAATTTCTTCACAACAGAAAGAGATGCAGAGAGAATGAAAAAAAAATCAATCATATTGTGCTAAACTAATGTACTTAAAGGCAAACCATTTCTTATGACAGGTTTTGCAAGGACCAAGCAGTAATAGCCTTGTTTTTCTCATGTTCATGTCATGAAAAATGAGAGTCGCTCTCAGGAATTATCTGCATGATTTTCAAGCTGCAAGAACTGAAACAAAAATAAAAGCAGAGTACTTGATTTAAAAAAAAATTACCCTTTAGTATTTATCTGAAAAATAAATAAAAGTAGTAAAGATCCCACTCCTGTGAAGTGCCAAAGTGCCTCTTGTTCAGACTGCTCATTTGGGGCGGAGGGTGGAACAGAAATGGAAAGCAAGAAATTTGAAACAATCCTGCTAGGAAGTAGGTGTTCAAGTTCATCTCCCATATGGGAAGCCAAGTCCAGAAACCTCATAAGCTACCTGCTCTAATGTCTGCACACTTGGACAATGTCTAGACAATTCTATTGTAGGTAACAGCCTTTCTGTGCTGCTATTAGGAACAGGAGCCATGCATGAATTACTCAAAGTCTTAATGCAGGTCTATGGAGACAGAGTGCAGAAATACCACTCTGTGTTTATGTGTATGTTTATATGTACCTGTATATGTGTGTACAGGTTTATTAAAAACAGGGGAAGTTACTACAGTTAGTAATACAATTCACTGTGCTATTTGTGAAGAACTGGCAAATAATATATGTTTCTTTGGACTTTCTGACAGCCTCTACCCATTCCAACTGAATTATACAATCAGCTAATAGTGAAACTGTACTGGTCTAATCCATTGGTATTACACCATGCAACAACACAAAGGATATGACAATTCTGAAATAAATATATATTAATGTACTACCTAAATTTTGCTCTACTTTTTTTCTTTGATTGAAGAAAATTTTCTGTACTAAGTCCAAAAAGTCAATAGAAGCAGCAAGTGCTCTGTATCCCTGAAATTTAACTTAGACTGCAACTTAAGGGGACATTTGGTGAAGTTTTCTCCCTTGTTTGTACTTATATGAGGAATAAAAATCTGAGCAAGTCTACAATGAAAACAATTTACACTTAAAAAGTTAACAGATCACTTAGAAAGAAATGCATCAGTATGTCAGTGAACCCTGGATTTAAAGGGCAGAAATGGCGTCAGCTAGCAAACCTGTATGCTTGGGCCTAAAGTGCTGCATTTCTGCTGTCCAGACAGAGCAGGACTGGGATTAAGGTGAACTCAAACGAGCTTCACAGCCCAAAACCCCTAAAAACACATGCAAGAATCTGGTCATCAAGGGAAAGGCAGAAATTTGGTATCAGCTCCTAGTCTTTCAGATTCCCAGCTGCAAAATTATCTCCATCATACCATGAAAAACAAACATATTCAATAAGAAGTGATGAATTGCTTCTTTTGAATTCCCACAGTCTTACAGACAGGCAAAGGGAAGAGGAAAACACAAGTACAGCATAGCAGACTAGTTCAAGTGGCAACACATTATATATTTGCAGGCCATTGGAACATTTTTATATCTATTTCTATTGTAAAATTTCTAGCACACCAGAAATCCATTAGCAGTGATGTTCTGGCAAACCACCAAAGAGAAATACATCCTCTTATATCAAAAAAGAAATGAGGATCACAGAATGATTGGATAAGTAGAGGCTAAAGGTCAAAAAGCTCACCCAGAAAATACATTGTAATGTAAGATTATACAATCCTTCCAAAAAGAGAAAGACAAAAGAAACCCTCTAACTTTGTACCAAAGCAAAGGCTGTGCACATGTAAATTAAAAACTCCAGCCATCATTTTTCATTAGCACTGGAAATTTATTTATATTCATCTCTTTAGCTGGACTTGGCAGCTTCGTTACAGTATCATATTCAGTTGAATCTTGCTGTTCCTTTGCTGGTTCATATTTCATCATTTCCACTTCCTGATGAGCAGCTTTCCAGAGTCAAGTACAATAAAGATCCTTTGCTAATTTTTAGGAAGTTTCCTCTGTAATCAAGTTGGCCAACTGGCATAGGCAGAAATGCATTGATAATCTGATGCCTTGGGATTGATTACTGTCTCTCCAGTCAATGAGAGAATTCCCTGGCTTTTTTTTTAATTAAGCAAAACCAGAGGTGATGTTAAAACACATGGCATCAAAACAAAAAGCTTTCTGTCCCTTCCTTTAAGAAGCAGAGATAAATCAGAATTTCCTTACTTCTTTGCTCTGAAATCATGCATAACTCAATTATAGAAATATTACATCAATATCATTTTTTCTCCTTGTCCCTCATCATAACTTCATTGACCACTACCTAAATTTGACAGACCAAATGGAAAGCATGACTCATTATAAGAGCAATAATAAGCAGAGAGACAATTGTAATTTTACTGTCTCCACCAAGGCTGTCCGTGAAAGGAAAGGTGAATGGGTATCACATGGAGTACCACATTTACAGTTAGAAAATGCACAGTTTTGCTCTAACTGAACAGCTTTGTAGAGGGAAAATCTTTAAGATGTATTTAGTTATCTCTACCATGATTTAGTCTCAGAATGCTCACTATGGTATATTTCATAATACCGAACCAAGGGCCTAAAATCTGTCACACCCTTTGGATGTGAACGCTTTCATTTTGTTTTTCTGAAGCAAATCTCACATCTTTGATATTCAGGCCAGCCTTCAGTGGGTCATCAGGAGGGGGTTTACTTTAGGAGATGAGTACATTCCATACATTTATAACTCTTCCTGCACGTTTATACTCTCACCAGTAGATTCTTCAGCAAGAACAAGGAGATGTGATATGAGGTAAGCAACACTGGATAAAAATAAATTCAACTGTTATAAAGCTAGTTTTAAGTGGTTTTATTTCTCTGGACAAAGAAACAAAGAAGATCAAGACAAAAAAAAGTATTTTTTCTCAAATGACCTTTTACATCTCAAAAAAGGCAGAAGCCCAATTTAGAAGAAATATCTCTTTGTAGGTCATCTTTAATAAAAGTACAAGATGATTCTTCTCCTTCATCGCACTGTATATCACACTAGATGACAGCATTTTATTTCCTTTGGGACAGTATAAATAAAGTAAATGGAACAGAATAAGGACACATGATAAATCCTCCCGTCACATTGTTTTGCCATTTACTTTTTTAAAGAAATAGAACTATTATCATACACCAGTACTTCAGTCAGTCAATAAAGGGATCTTTTTTGGATTACATGAATTAATTTGTATTTTATGGTAATACAAGCAGATTCCATAATCCTTCATTAAAACACTTGAAAAGAAACACAAAAGCTAAAGAAAGAGTTATTTTCAATAAGTCTTTCTGTTAGGATTATCAGACAACGCATTCCATTAAATGACTTGTTAATATATTGGTGCAAAGTAAACTGTTCCATATTTTCTTAAAACACAGATTTTAATGCCCTATTTTATTAGGTGTACAAGTAGAGTATCTCTCACTGCTTCAATCATCTACTGCTATTTCATAATACAACTTGGACAATAAAGATCTAAAACTAAATAGGAAGCAATTAAGTATTTGAAGAATTTTAAAGACATAGTGCATTCTGTTCAAATCAAAACATTATTTAAAAGGAAACCTTGATTATCATATAATTGAAAAAACAGGGAAATAGATGGACCATTACAGAAGAATCACAACAATGAATCACAAACTGTAAAGTCTGAAGGCCTGGAAAGCATCAGAAGAGTCCAGTGGTACGAGCTGAGAGAGGATCAGGTTATTATAGCCAAGCCAACCCTCACCTACAGTACATGAACAGAGGAAAAGTATTTTTCAGTTAGACTAGAGAAGCTTTACCAGTAGAATAGTTGTCTATCACAAGCCAGCCTACAATTCCAAAGCATCCTCCACAGTGGAAACGCTCTGACAAAAGGTCACAACCCTGACACAGCCCAAAGTACCATGGGGAGAGGCAGCACCAGCAGGATCAACACAAACCCCAATGAATGGAGGCACTTCTGGCTTCTCTGGCCACAGCATCCCTGACAAAAGGGAAACAGGGCACTGAGCACGATGAGTATTTCCTACCAGATTGACATTTGATAATTGGTGGTCAGGGATTTGAAAACCTGATTTTTTTGTGTGTGTGTGTTTTGAAAGAAGAAAGAAGTCTCCCATATGGCGGAGTTGTTACACTGGATGCTTCTCATGCTAATACAGCCAGGAAGAGAATCCGAGCAACATGTGTGAAGCCTTTCAAACCAAAGTACAGATGTTTGCTTGTGGTTTTCTTCAAAGAAACTCTTTCTGCACTAAGACGACACAACTGTCTGTAAATACAGCTTTACCCACTAGCAAGTCCCAACCAAATGAAAACAATGACCTTAAAGACCACACCCTACAGAAAGTCTGTCAAGAGACGCCTATTTCCAGACACTGAGTGAGGAAACATGAGCACACCCATCTTGAATCTTACTAACAAAACACATTAAAAAATGCCACATAAATTTCACATAATCACAGAAACAAATAGGTGTAGACTTCAAATGTAGCACCTCATGTCTGCAATAGTTGCTGCAAGGACAGCAAATTAAATCCAGTGCTTTGATACAACAGTTTGTGTGAACAAGTTGAGCACTGTTATTTGCTGGCTAAGATGTTCCATATGTTAACAATACATTGTTTTAATACTGCCTGTTGATTCAATTTCTGGACTAAATACACGTTTCTTCAAAGAACAACCAATATCCTGAACAAAAAAGGGCTGAACAATTTATTCTTCATGTAATGATCTTATAGACTTAAAGACAGTGAGTTTGCAGGCTGATGGTTTTCCAGCCAGTCATTAGGTCCTCCAATTCCCCACCACAAAACCTAATCATTTTACTGTTTTCATTCTCTGTATATTCATTCCTAGCTCCATGCATTACTTGACTGACTGTCTAGAAAAGGAAAATTCAATTCATTTCACTGCTTAGCTGAGGAAAATATTTGAGCCCCAACCTAAAAAGCCTGCAGCACTTCCTTAAGTGCTATTTTTACAGAAGGTTATGATGCCAAAGGAGTTCTCAAGGAGAAAGTAAAAGCAGGGCACAGTAGCTGGACAACGCTAGGAGAAGCCTATGAAGCCTATGAAGGGAATTGTATCAGCAGGAAGGCTGCTGACTCAGGGAAGAGATGCTCTATAAATGACAGTATAGAAAACCCCTGCTATTCACATCCCAATTCATGTACTTTCCTGTTTACTACACTCTCCCTATGTCTTACTCTGAGTGGTGTTTATACGTAACAATTTAGAGGGCCATAGTAGTGTTGTAGTCACAGTGATCTGAGAATCTGACAGAAAGCAAGAAAGAAAGAACAACCACTTCCATTAGACCAACTTGCTGATTGCTTTTGTAAATACAAATGCTATTGTAGCTGTTAAACCATGACCAGATAAAGAAATAATTGGAAAAGTCAAGGGTTTGGTTTGTACTTTTTACAGACATGGCAGTAATCTATACACAAACCAAACATTCAAGTAAAAACTCTGGTGCCTAAATTGATGTTAGCATACAAGGATGTAATTCCATTACAACAGTAAATCCAGAAATTATGCTTTGACTACCAGAGCCACTTTTTAAAGGTTAAATCAAAAATACATTTTTTCTTTTAAAATCTCTCATAATGGCTTATATGGTTAAAGTTAATTTCATTTGGAGATACCTGACACTTAGAAGATAAATTCATAGGTGCTGAGACATGTTATTTGATTCTTTCCCTAGTTTAAGCCATTTTACTTAAAAGTTGATGTTAAATATCACACATGATTGATCTGCACATGATGCAGAGATGAAGTATCTCTGTATACATGTGTGTAAAATATATTTCTCCTAAGTGACCTGGTAATCTAAGGTATATTATCAAGACAGAAAATCATTATACTAAAAGAATGATACTATCTGTCCAGAATAATTAAACATTATCTTCCTACATACACACATACAAAAAAATATAGTAATACTTCAGCTATAATTATTTGTGTCAAAAAAAAATCAGATCATGAAAAGGCAATTTACTCAGTGCTGATAATCCCATATGTTTTAATTACTCTACTCTAAAACAACAAATGCTGTTTCCAGTGAATGCAACTACCTAACCACAGGAAAACATTATTTATCACATCCACCAAGACGAAAACAAAAGATAACCTTTTCAGATCTTTTTTTAATGGACAAGAAAAGTATATTATGAGTGAAATGCGATGCAGTTACACGATTGGAACTAACAGATAAGTTAAACAAATTACCTTTTTCATTCTCATTTTAACCAGGATGCCAGTTAAGCACTCCCAGGAATTTTACAGACATCACTTAAACTTTCTAGATCCAGCTGAGGTCAGCAGGAAACCTGTATTGATTTCAACAACTTCTACCAGTAGCTGGTAAAATCAACAAATCTATTGATAATAATGGATACATAACAGAAATATGTTAACCTCAAACTTAATTATAATAAAAAAATAAAAAGTAATTGAGTTATCAAAAGCAATTTACCCTTTCAAGAGAAGTTTTAAGCATAACAGAACAGTGCATAAAAAAATTAAAGGAAAGAAATAAGCTTACTAATAATCAACATAGGTTTATGGAAAGTTTTTCTTACCAAATAACTTGTTATTTTTCTTGCATGGGATTACAAATTCCACAGTAATCATGATTCCACAATAAGATCAAAGGACATAGTTCATATTTGATTGGAAAAAACAAGTTTTCCAGTTTAAAAACAAAAAAAATCCCCAAGAAAATACAAAAGGCGGGAACCCTTAACGATGATGCCACAGGGGTCTAACTGCATAATCCCAGGCATTTTCCCCAGTCTCAGGGTGTTTAGTGGTACACTAGTAAAAACTTAAATTTTTGCCTTACCTTTCTGTGTCTTTGATCCGAAACAGAAAACTGTGCAGAATCAACATTTTTCATTAGGGGTAAAAAAACTGTAAGTCACTCAAAAGCAGTTTGTACAAAATACATATTAGCAACAAATGGAATAACTGTCTAGCAGAGAAAAAAGTCAACCTCTGAAATTAAGCAACAATGAAAGGGAGAAAGTGTTACCCAAGGCTGGTTTGCAATTATGACCTATTAGTTTTTCCATCACAGACTGGGATAGGTAATGAATGGCTGCAAATCAGGGCTGTGAAAGAACAATCCCATTGGGTCAGCAGGTGTTCTGATCACAGAGTACATGACTAAGCATTGCTTGACAAATAATTCAAAGATAGTGCAGAACATGATTTAGTACCTCATTCAGAAGACCTGAACACAGCCTGTACTGTAAATGCTGTATGTACATTCATAATAAATATTACAATCAGATTTTCAGAGCAATATCATATGGTAAAAAAGGCCATTATTTTAAGTATGAATCAATTACTAAAATGTGATTGTACCCAAGTGGGGCTCCTCAGTCTGCATGCACACAGCAAGGACAAGAAAAGTGAACAGAGCTTTAACTCCCTTGATCCCAATAAATTCCAGCCACCAGTGAGAAAAATTGGGACTGTGCGCAGTCAAGACATTCATTAAAGTAACTAATAAGGGTTTGAGTTGGACTTTAGGGAGATCCAAAACAGCTCGAAGGAAGTGCTGCTCCTCCTCAGCACAGTTACCCAAACAGTTACCAGGCACCAAAACAAAAGTAACAGAGACCATAAAGCACAGAGTACTTTTAGAGCGGGAAGGGCAGACAGACCCTCTCGTATCCAGCAGGTCACATCACATCACATCACATCTCACAGTCCCTCAGTCGCACACCTGCCCATGGGTGACCAGAAGGATGAGAGGTGACCAAGTGACGAGACTCACTGGGGCAGCACAGGAGAAAGACTCACTAAAAATTACAAGTCACAAACAATGTAACTGCATTTTTCAAACCACTTGGGGAAATTAATCCTTTTGAATTCCTCTCAGCCAAATGTTTACAATTTAGAGCAAATTTAGGAATATGTTTTTCATTTACAGCTTACATGACACATTGATATTAGTGTTGGAGACCATTTGCCAAGAGAAATTACAGGCAAGGTTTCAGCAGTTTTTCTCATGAAAACACTGGCACTTGTCTGTCAAGCTGCCTTTTATTTTGCTTCTATTTTCAGGATTTTTTGATGAAGTTTACAGTCTGATTCTGTAAGGTTTGCAAAATTATTTAAAAGACATCCCAAAAAAATATTCCCCACAAAGCATGAGGAATGTCTGTATCCTTCTCAGCAGAAGCTGCAAAACACATACAGTGGCAAGGCAAAACAATTCAGCTGCTGGAGTGCCACTTTCAGTATCACTAACCAGAAGTAATTTAAATTAAGACTGATATATACAGAAGATCTATCAATATTTTCCAAATAAGCTTTTTTGGTTTTGCCAACCTTTTGATAAACTAAGAGAAAAAGGTGTTTATTTTCCACACAGAGAATTATTGCAGAGATTTTAAAATTTGCCTGATGTAATTTTTCAGCCTTCTGAATGTAGTTGATAATCATGGTCATTGATTTATACAGTGTTGGTACTCCTTTAGGACACATCTAGCTGCACAATGGGAAAAGATGTGTGAGCTTCCTAAAGTGGCAGAGTTTCTGACCACATCTGGCCCAGCCTATTACTTCTTTATAGATTACTTTCCACTAAAACATGGATCAGAGAAATTAAATTTGTTGCAAGAAGAGAAAGCAGGTGGTGATTATGCTCCATCCTAGTGACTGAGCATCACCAGGAAGGACAGAGCAGTTCTGAAGCAGTGAATATAAATTTGAAATTCTTATTTATGCTTGTGAACCTTCAAAGCACTTCGTTATCACCACAAACCTGGGTTATCAATGTGTTCACTCACAAACACACACACACACACACACACACACACACACACACACACACACACACAAAAAAAAAAAAAAAGACCTGATCAGGTAGGGCTCTTCTTGTTATAACACAAGAAGCCAGGGTACACACAGGTGGCCAGGCTTCAAGGAGCTTTCTGAAGGCCAAGCATCTCCTTAGCAGGGCACCCGGTGTCCACACTGCACCTCAGAAGTGACCACATTTCAAACTCGTGCTCAAGAAACGCTTGGCTTGTCTCCATGATGGAAGACACCACAACCCTTACACGAAGAATGATGCTGCAGCTTCACCTTTCTTGTCCATCATAGCTACCGCAAAGTAAAGCTGGGATGATCACTCCACACTCCAGACAAGCACAGATACTGCAGTTTTTCTGATTACCCATCCAGCAGCACACTCCTTCCAAAATCAACCCCATGACAACAGCTTGCCTTGTGCCATCATGCCACGGGGTCTCAGCTGCTTCACCCACAGATGAACATTCCCTGGCCCAGGTTCCCTCAGACAGATCCATGTTGGATGCAGAACCAAGAGGGCCTCAAAGAGGTTTTCAGAAACACATCCTGTTTCCTGAGAAGCTTTGCTGCTTACTCACATAAATACAATCCATGATAATAGCATAATTTAAGAAGAAATACATTCAAGAAGAAATACTCCACATGAAGAAAGAAATAGCGATCTGCTAAGCCACAGACACCATGACAGTAATAAAAACTTCAAGGGGAAGGAATTAAAAATGAAAATGAGGGAACACACTTCACTGCTGTGCGACTCCTGCTCAGGTCTGGGTCAATGGCCGGAGCTGGGCACATGCAGAAGGTGGGAAGGCTGCGAGCAGCACCTGCCTGCGTCACCCAAGCAGCAGCCCTGGCTTTGCCAGTGCTGGAGGGCAGCATTAATGAGGATGGCCAGAGGAAACAGCTCCATTATATGCAGCTCTGAATGCACAAGGATGCCGAGGCAACGGATTCATAAACACGCCAACGTAACTAATGCGTTCCTAACCTCTGCCTAAGGGATTGAACCTTTTAAAAATACAGCTGATTCGACCTGAAAGCTCCTTTGTAAATGCTTCAGCCAGCTCAGGCAAGAAAAGCCTAAAAGAAACACTGTATCTTAAAAAAAGCTCATTGTAGATACACTATGGCAACTCAGGGGGAAAAAGGAAGAAATAATGTTCATATATGCGGAGAAAATGCCACCATCATTAAGGAAGTAAAAAAGGAAACTACACTATAATTATAACAGCTTATTATTATTTTTTATTATCTTTCAGGATTATGTTTCAGTGTATTTCACATCTGCATTTAATGTGAACAAATGCACATTTGCAATTGGTTGAGATCCAAAAAGGCAAGAGAAAGCACGCAGATTTCAGTGTCAAATTAAACTGCCACACTTTAATGGCAGGCGGAAATTTTTTTGTTTCCTTCCTCTCACTTGCATCCAGAACTTGCAGAATGCTCCTCAGTCTTCTTGATGTCTGAAATGTCAATGTGAGCTCTGCTTCTTTTTATTTCCCTGCCCACTTCCCGTATCTTTCCAGCTTGTTTCATTGCAGAAATCTGTCTCTGATTGCAGGCCACTGTTGTGAGAGGTGGCAGAGGAAGGGGCTAGGAAAGGAAAAGTTGCTTCAACTAACACTCAGATTCAATAGAATTATACAATATGCTGAGTTGGATTGGGCCCATCAGGATCATCAAGTCCAGCTCTCCTGGCTCTGCACAGGACACCTCAAGAATCCCACCCTGTGCCTGAGAGTGTTGTCCAAATGCTTCTTGAACTCAGACAGGCTTGGTGCCATGATGACTTCCCTGGTTGGGAAAAAAGGGACCACTTTCGCTCTGCAGGGAAAACCTTTTCCTTAATATCTAATGTAAACTTCCTGACTCAGCTTCATGCCATTTCCTCAAGTCCTGTCACTGGTCACCACAGAGATCAGTGCCTGCCCCTCCACTTTCCCTCATAAGGATGTTGAAGACTGCCGTGAGGTCTCCCATCAGTCTTCTCTTCTCCAGGCTGAACAAACGAAATATAAGTCTTCCTTCCCTTCACCATACTCGTAGCCCTCCTTTGGACACTGAGAGCTCAATGTCTTTTTTACTTTGTGGTGCCCAAAACTGCACACAATATTCAAGGTGAGGCCACACCAGTGCAGAGTAGAGCAGAGCAGGACATCACCTCCTTTGACTCACTGGCAATGCTGTGCTTAATAGTAGCACATCCCTTGCTAAAGTGAAGAGATAAAGCAGAGGATATCAGGCTTTGGGGGGAGAGACAAGTAGGTGACTGTGAACATTTTTTCCAGCCTGAACTCAGTGTACAGAAAGTCACCAAGGAAAAGGCTGCAAGAAAAACAAGAATTTTGTGTGGTATCTATGACAATGGAAGAGTGGACAGCTATTCTTGATATAAAGAGAAGAGAAAGAAATGTGTGACTCTAGGGAACAGGGTAAGAACAGAGATGGAAAATACACAAACACAAGAAAATCAAAAATACAAAAGGGTACTCAACAAGGGGATGTATAAAATAGCACAGGCAAATGCAGCAAAGGAAACAGAGAATCTGTCAGTTAAAAAGACGGATTTGAAGAGAATAGAGAAAATAACACCTACATGGAAAGCAGGAAAAAAAAAAGAAAAACTATTTAAATGGTGGACAAACATTAGGAGTTGGGCCATATGTCAGTTTCCGATATTTTTTAAGCACTCTGTTTGTTACTCTTGTTTTAATTTTGAACTTTTATTCCTCCATAAATCAGGGAACCACACAGGGGAATGGACACTTTCACTGTGCCTGACCACCACTGATATTGCAACTACAGATGATGCTCAGATATAGTCAGATGTAGAAGTCATATACACCAACGTTTAAACAACATGCAAACCGCATGAAAGAAGACTGACAAAGGCAGGGAGGGTGTCCCTTTTCTGATGCCCTATGTATTTTGAATTATATGTCCCATTCTGTCCCCCACACTTCCTTTAACATTTCTCAGATATGTGTTATGCATTATACGAGCCAATTTTACCACAGGGGTCTGCTTCAGCATGCTTTAGATATTAGCAGAGGTTCAGTTATAAATATTAAACTGATGTTTTTTCAGAAGATAACTAAAATCCTGAACCTTGCTGCTTACAAGAATTCAACTACTTTTCAACTATAAAGGTAGTGTGGTTTGAATTTACAAACCACTTCTCAAAAAAAAAAAATTAGTGGGTTTTTTTTCCTCAGGTCCCTTAGAATATACACATAGAATACAATATGGAGAGTAAGAATTGCAAAATAAGAAAAATGTATAACCTTCTGAATGAAACAGGTTTTTTCACAGGAATGATAATAAAAAATACATTTTAAATGTTGCTCTGGTACACTTGGCCTTCTTTTTATTTGATGAACTTCAAATGATATTTCAGGGGTGATTTAAAGTTGATTTAAATGTCATTATTAGACGCATCTTTATTTCCTTGCAGCTTTCTTCTTTTTATTTTGCAAAATTTGTGATAGAACTTTTTTAATATTGTAAGAAGTGCAGCTCTGTTGATATTTAAGTTTGATTCTTTCAAGGAAAGACTGAGGGAGCTGGGCCTGTTCAGCCTCCAGAAGAGACAGCTGAGAGAGGCCCTCATCATGTCAAAAGGGAAGGTGTCAAGAGGATGGAGCCAGGCTCTTCTCAGTGGTGTCAAGTGGTAGGATCTTAGACAACGGGCAGAAATTGAAGCACAGGAAGTTCCACGTGAACATGAGGAAGAACTTCTTTACTGGAAGGGTGACTGAGCACTGAAACAGTTTGCCCAGAAAGGTTGTGGAGTCTCCGTCCCTGGAGATATTCAAAAACCATCTGGACACAATCCTGTTCAATGTGCTTGAGCAGGGAGGTTGGATCAGATGACCCACTGTGCTCCCTTCCAAACTTACCCATTCTGTGATTCTGTGAAACAGAATTATAATACTAAAACATTAGTTACACTGCAATAGCTACTAAGTAGCAATAATGGGATTATCAAAGCCTACAATGGTACTCGAGAAAGTCACAGAAGAACTTAAAATATACTACTACAGATGAACTCAATACCTAAAAAAGCATTTGTACTATAACACAGCCACTAAAACCTCCACTGGAAAATTACATTTCACTGGTGCCAGGTCTTGAACAAACATAGAGTAAGATGTAATCATGACTTACTGGTTTAGTGTCACATCTAGGATGAAAGATGATCCAAAAGCATCAACCTGGAAGCTGGCTCGAGCAATGTGGGTGGACTGCAATATGGAAAAGACTGGAATTATTACTCAGCCACAAAAAATATATTGTATTGGTTTTTGAATGCAGAAAATATATATACCAAGTAACAATATGCTACTAACCAAATAAAATTGCATTGAAACAGACTAAGTAGTCTACAAGAATAAATAGAAAATTAGTTTTCAGAATCTATGAGACTTTTTCAAGAATTCCCAACAACACAATCCTTGACTCAAGAGTAACCCTCCATCTTAACCCACCAACACCACAGGAAACGGCTCTTTGAGCTTTCATCCTGGGTAAAGCCCTGAGCAAAGGGAAGTGAAAGACTTTCTCTGGCTTATGTTCCTTAACCTGACTCTGGACACAGAGCCATGGAGAACAACTGAGATGGTACTGGTTTGGTCAGACATCTACACACTCACAAATCTCACCAACATTACCTGAAATAAACTGTTCATTCAGACAGACTCTAATTTAAGACCATATAGTGAGGTGATAGCAATGGGTTAAAAATAATCAGTTGCATTTTCTGTAAAGCTCTGACTCACTACCCTGTAACCCATCTCCTCTAAAAGGCTTTCAAAGTTCCTTTCTTCTCAAAACTAACTTTCTTTCTCTTTCTTTTCCTTCCTTCCTTCCTTCCTTGCCTCCTTCCTTCCCTCCTTCCCTCTTTTTCTTTCTCTCTTTCTTTCTCTCTTTCTCTCTTTTTCTCTCTCTCTCTTTCTCTCTCTCTCTCTTTCTTTCCCCTATATTTTTCCCGAATTATTTCCTTTCACAGACCTAGAGGACAAAGACAGAAATACTTTGTAACACAATATACCAGAAACAGTGTTTTATTCTAGCAGTAATGGAAGAAATACTCAACTATCCAATAGAAATACAACACTTGTTTCTAGACCTGAAAACTCCCAAGAAACAGAACAGCCATGTTGTTTAGCTAATTAATAAGAAAAGCTATTTGTAGACATTTTGGATCAGTATCAACTTTGTTCTTATTTTCTTTCCATTGAAATCTGCACATTAAGATTTGAAGCATGTAGACAGAAGACCAAAGAGGAAACACTGAAGAACCACTTAGAACTCTCAACTACACTTCTCCAAATAAATACAATACAGGATAGTACAACTGTAACAAATGATTTATTGAAAACTCTGGGAAACACAAGACAGGAAGGGATAATGTGAATCATCAGATTCACTCTCTCTAAAACTACTGGCAGGCTTTCAATAGGCATTAAATCCAGAAGAGCTGAGAATACCAGTTTCCCTGGAAAGGGACAGCAGCAAAGGAAACAGAACATCAATGGAATCATGACTTTTTTGATTGCTAATTTTTTTCTTTTTTGTCTACATATATAAGCCTAAGTATTAATAAATAAAAAAGACAACAACCATGAATACATTTCCACAAATAGATGAATTCTTTTAAAAAGAATAAAAGTCAGAGCAGCAATTCTTACTAGTGAGTACTGGGGCTGAGGGCCCTCTGTAAAAATGCCTGGCTGTGTCATTGCAACGGACGTGCATGCAAAATTGCATGACAAGAAATTCCACACCTTCACATTACACTTCAAAAGGACGCATTAAAACTGGAAAGCTTCTTAAAAGGTGCCTCTGTAGATACAATTTAGTGTCAAATATACTTCTGTCTATCCCCATTACACCTAACCTGCTTTATAACACAGGCCACATGTCTTTGCTAAGTGGCTCTTGTAATTTCTGGATGATTTAAGATCATGTTTTTTTGCACAAATGTATATTCTTTGATGAACTAATTGAATATAACATACAGTTTAGCTTATCAGAGTAAATAATTTCAGTTATTAATTACCATCAATATTAAAAGCCTACTTTCTATCAAAAAGGTTAAAAATAAAAAAGCAAACAAAAAAGGACATAGTCAGCTGGCAATAACGAACACCCACAGAATGTACAGACACCCACAGCACATACGGCATCCACATGCAGAACCATCATTTAGCTGTTTCTGGCCTGCAGCAGCTACTGCAACCACAAATACAGCAAAAACAACCATCAACAAATTATCACATTACCATTGTTATTTCTTTTCTACCTCTCAGGCTGTGGAGTCTGTGTTGAATGATTTTAAAATTTCATCTTCTCTTACCGGATGTGAATTTTTAAGCTGCTTCTCACAAACAGGATGTGACAGGCCAAGAATCAAGTAAGGTACAAGGAGCCAGTGGTAGTTTTGTCATTCCCTTGTTCCTCTGCAGCATGTTTGCTCACCTTAACTAACCTTCATTTCCCTACCTGCACTGCAACAACTGCTTTCTGACCAACGGGGTAGTGGTAGCCCAGTTGTTTGCTTATCATTGTTACATTGTTAAATGCAAAGAACATTCTACAGTACTTTATTATTTCTGTTTGTTAACAACATCTGCTACATATGTCATCACTTAGATCTCTATACACAGTATAACCAACTCTCCTATATGACCATATGCTAGCACCAAAAGAAAATTAGTCAGTTAAAAACATGATCTAACTTGGATTTTTAGATGTGCATATACTAAATGTAACATTTGTCATTCAAATGTATTCAATTCATAGACCATAAAAGCAAAAATTACTAGATTGGTTTGGTTTGGTTTTTAACCACTACATATATTGCACCATATTGATTTGGTCTGGGAGATTTCCTCCCTTGAACACATCTCTAAGATAAACAATTACAAGGCTAATGTATTTCTAAGGTGACCCTAGACCACAGTTACTCTCTGACAGAAACTATTGATCTGGATCTAAGGGAGAAAATACCTATTAATAAATTAGTATGAGAAACATTACACAGAAGTAACTACTCCCCAAGACAAGTGATATAAATCTGGAAAGTTTACCATTAAGTTCAAGTGCAATCAAGTGTATCCTTAGGGTATTTCAAGCCTACTGAGATACCAAGACATTTTGGATAGCCTGACAAACTCAGTCCTTTCCAGAAACTGCAGCCCCTCCTTCAGCCATAGTATGTGGTTGTAAAGCACTGTCACAGTGCACACTGTGGGCTGCTGCAAAAAATGAGCAGTTCTGCCCCATCCTGGCCATGTGTTCCCACCTACTTTCCCTTCTCAGTTCATGTGACTAGCCAGAAAGTCTGATCAGCATCAGAAAATTAATCATCACTTGGAGTGTGTCTACTTTTTGTCAGAAAAATGAGCTGATGCAAATAAACCATGAGGCAGATGCAAAATAAGGAAACTGGAGGGGCACATAGAAGAGAAAATGAAGAGAACAGATCCCCCTTTAAATGACAGACAGCAAATCTCATTCAGCATAACAAAAAACTGTGCCTCAAGAGTTTCAGCCGTGTATTTTTTAGAATAACAGTTCTTCTAAATATCTGCTTAAGAACCACAAAATAAAGAAATTAATTTTAAAAAGTCTTGGTTCTATGCTATGTTTAAGCACATCCGCCTGGCTATTCAGTGAATAGGCAATACAATGGCCAGCTACAAAGGAAGCTTGCATCCACAGACATATGTCAATAAAAGAACCCAAAGGAATTAAGTATTTTCCATCTACACCACCTCATTCAAGCAGAAATAACAAGAAAGGCACCTGCAAAAACCACTGAAGCAAGACAATCAATTACATCATTCAGTTCTCAAACAAAGGAATTTTCTCAGAAAATTTGAGGCTTTTCCAACAACTATCCGCTCGACACATCAACGGCCAACAACTGAGTCATAAAAGGGGAGTTCTTGGAGACCAGAAGAGATGTACTCAATGCAGAACATGAACAAGAGCCAGGAAAGGAGAATTTGACAACTTAATGGAAGAGCGCAATGCCATGCCTCCAACACCATCAAAAAGTTCTGAAATTTTAATGTCATGCAACTGAAGAAGGAAAATATCAATAATAACTCTAAAATCAGTTGCAGTACTTTCAGATAATTTCTAGTGGCACTTAAAGGGTCCTGCCCTGCAAGTCTCCCTATGGACAATACTAAGCATCCCATGCATCTAGTGCAACTATGCAAGAGCTGACATCTGTTAAAGATCATGAAGTTTAAGCATCTCAGTGAATGTCTGGAAGGAATCAAAAGTAAATGGAGTGGAAATAATTATCAGAAATCACTAAGCACAAAGATATTTTATCTAAACCAATGATTAAAAGCTTGAATTCTAGAAAAACAACAATGCTATGTAAACCTTCCTGCCAAACTAAGAGCAATGTGATTCCAATTATTTTAAATCACCTGCTCCATGCCTCAGAGATCACTGCAGTTACAGAGCAGATGGACAAGCAGTACCAAATACGACTACTCATTATTACAAAGAAACACAACAGAGTAATGATATCCCTTCAGTCTTCCTGTTGGGGATCAGCTTTCACCAGAAACTGGCCCTCAAGAATGAACATGTGCAAAGGGAATGCATGTACATCCACTATAATGGACATACATCATAGCAGACCAACATCACTGCACGGCACTGGCAGTAACCTTAAATATGTTTGGACGATTTTCTTTTCAAATAGGCCAAATATCTTAATCACCAGTGGAACACTTAGAAGCTACACATTCTTTAATAAACTAACAAGAATTTTGAAAGGAAAAATTTAGACATTTTCTTCACATTGTGTATAATTAGCTGAGTGTTAAAAGCAGCCCAGTAATATGATGACTAATATCTTTCCTCATAAAATAAGAAAAAATAATTAAAAGATATTGTAATGCAATGTACAATTCCTCATAAAATGTTTCTTCCTTCAGAAGTATCCTTAATAAAGCATTTAGATGCTTTTTAATAAGTTTTGCTGGAAAAGATAACAACCATTTCCATCAAAAAAGAATAAAGCTTTTTAAAAAAAAATTGAGGAAAAAATCCTATTTACATGCTTGCCCTTTGATGTAAAGAATTTTATATTTATTACTATTTATAGCATTGTGGTTTCTAATTAAAAGACTCTGATCAAATTTGTAGACTTGAAAGAAAAGCACCAAGAGAATCAAGAGATAAAATAATACAGGATGTTACAGGAAGAGAGAAGAGAAAAACTATGATTTAGAGTTTACAAGAACAATGAAATTTTATAGCAGAGATCTGGGGACTAAGTCATATTTACAAAATAATAGATTCCTCAGCTGTATGTATGGCTTGGCTTCACAAACGAAGATTTGGGAAGGGCTCTCCCCACGTGGGTGTGTCCTTTGAGCCTGCACAGTGAATTTTTTAGGTGAGGCACAGCGTGGGCAGAACTGGCTCCACCATTTAACTCCTCAGGTTCATCTGCCATTGCCAAGTGAGCTTGGACAGTGACAGTGAAGTCTTCAGGACTAGAACCTACAGCCCCCGGTATTCCCAGGAGGTCTCCCATCCAAGTACTAACCAGGGCTGACCCTGCTGAGCTTCCAAGGTCTGACAGGATCAGGAGCCAGGATGGCATTTAACTATATTATTCCTCAGATATTAGTTTAATTTTCCCGCTCTATTTCACAGCACAAAAACCTCAAGCTTTCTAACAACCTGTAAAGTGTTCATGAAATAACCCTCTCAAGTACAGGAAGGACAACAGGAAAACAAAATGAATATATTAATGAAATTAAATGAAAAATATACTAAAAATTTTATGCAGATTTACCTAAAAAGAATTAACTGCTGTTTTGAAAATAATCATTGCACTTAAATTTCTGCTAGAGGAATGCAGTCCTACTTGGCACATGTTCACACTATTAAAGGGCAATTTTCAGTCTCAGTTTTGTTGCAATAAATCCAGAGTTATGGAGTATACTGTTGTTGTATGTAAAGTAAGAAATTTTTTCAAAAACTGACTTTAACTTGTAATGGGAAAACAAAGTTTGCTCAGAGACAAAATTCAGAAATAGACCTAGGTCTAATACTAAAAATAAATATCCAAAGTGAAAGAATCTTCTTTTAAAAGTACACAATCAAATATAGCTGCAACATAATTTACTCAGGCCTTCTCTATTGCCACTTTAATCAAAAGTTCAGTGTCATTGAACTGGATCCACATAGCATATTAAATAACTGCAAAATCTCTTTTTTTCACTTTGCCCAGCATTCTCATAATATTTACTGGCACTAACTTGCTGTATTAAGCAAGGTCTCTTTATCCATTGCATAAATCTAAATATCTATGGGGCATTTGGCAGGGGCAGTTTATTTAATGAAAAAAGTGCAGAATAGAATCATGGTTCGTTAAAAAGGCTTTTACAGCTGTCTCTTTGGGGCACACTTAGTAAATAAGTTACTTATTCTGAGAAAAAAGCTAGAAATAAGAAAATATATTAATACATCCATGTTTGGTTTTGAATCCTGGATCACATATCAGTTTTCCATGCCCAGGGAGGGTAGAGTGGAAGGAGACCCAAACACCATCAGCTGGAGTGTAGTGCCAAGGTCCAGTTCACTGTGATCATAAAATATGACTTAAAACAGTCTTTTCTCCATATCAACATCATAGTATCAATGAACTCTAAGAGAGAAGCAAGAACTACTTGTACCTCTAAAATGCCAGTAATTTGCCTTCTCAATAGGAAAAAAACCCAAACAAACAGAACAAACACAATCCCCCACCCCAGAAAAAGCCACCCAGCCTCTTTTATTTATTTGTGTTTGAAAGCAAAGGCTGTTCAAATTTAATCAATGTAGTATGGGGGGAACAGCATCAGGGAAAAAAGCCCCAAGCACAAAGCAATGTACATCACACAGGTGTCACCACTGCAGAGTCAGTGCCTGAGCAGCAGCGTGGATCCTGCAGATGTGTAATGCTGAGCTCCAAGGACTCAGATGTATCTGCCTACAAACCTTGCTCCAGACCTCCATCCAGCACTCCAAAACCATGAGCATCTTTGAACAGTTACAACAAATTGACTAAGAAAAAACAATTTTCATTTCCCCACGAAAACGTCTCTTCTTGCTCTCCGTTTCTCATCTCCATTTCATCTTCCTAAGGTTAAATGATGGAATAATGAAGACAGGAAAACTATCAGACTGTCACTGATGGCAAATTTAGCATGGCCTACCACTTTATATCACAGATCTAACAGGACAAATTTAAGTAACTGAACAGGCAAGATGCTGCTTCCCAAGAGGCAATCTAGCACTTGTCTCCAGCACTACAAAGCCCTGTGGCATCAGATCTTACGTTTGTTTTTCTTTTAAGTATAGAGGATAACACTAATTCGATTCTAAAATTTTGTTTATAACTTTTGATTTCCTGTGAGACCAGTTGTTGCAAATCTTCACATCACTGTGAAAGAAAGAACTGAAAGAACTTCTGGGAAGGCACATGTATTTTTCCCCTTTTTTTCTGAAAGGGAAGCAGCAAAGATGTATGTATAAAAGCTTACATACAATTAATGTCCAAGAGGTCTTAAATATATCACTACTGGGGCAAAACCAGAAAAATTGGTGCCTGCCTAATCTCATGTTTTTAACATGCACTTAATAAAGTTCTTCATCAAATACTAATGGCTAGGGAAAGTATGACCAAATAGGTTGTTACAAGTGTGATTAATCAAGTACAGGGTTACAAACAGAAAACAAAGGAAAGTCATGAATGAAAACCTGCAAAGTTCAGAATCTTGTCATGCCTATCTCATACAAAAACTTTGAAAACTGTTGGAGATATTTCTAAAACCAACAGAGGCAGTAGAGACATCCTGTGATCCAGGAACACCACAGTTTCCATTGCCCTCCACAGTAGGTGTAGCTTTCAGAGGGTCAGATCTAACAGGAAAAGCTATGCTAGCTACAACAGTTAGTAGTGCAGTGTGTTCCATCTATCTCATTCAATAGCCCAGGACCTGACTGTGCACTCAGATGGGGAAACTAATTCCTTGTGAAGAAACACAAGATGAGAGGAAAGGACTTGAACAAGGACAATCTCTCCTTAATAAAATACTCCTCTCTCAAGGATGCCTGACAGTTTTGAGTAGGCAGAACCCAAATGAACCACTGCTCATGCACAGCTGCAGCATGAGAGGCAAACAACAGGCACACAACTCATCTGCAGGGGGAGAACACAAAACAAGGGCACCAACACACACGTCATAGGCAGTACTTGAGGAGGAACCCATCTGGACCACTGTGTCATCCATCTGTAGAAAGGACTATTGTCTCAAGGACACTATTTAGGCAAGAAGGAAAACTCAACAGATCTAACAGTCACGAGTGAAGACGTTTCCTTCACCAAAGCAGGTGGTGCCTTGAGGTCATTTTTAGCTGCATGTTTTCCAAGCTCTAAAAGGAAACAATAACATTAAAGGTCCCCCTTTCAGTATCTCTTGCAGGCTTCAGAAATGAAGGAACAGAGTTCCACTACCAGAGGAATCCACAAAAACCCTTCACTGCCACCTTTACACTACAAATTACCACCTACATTACTCTTTGACACCTAAAGCCTATTGACACGGTTAATTTCCCCCATGAACGGCTCTCTGGCACCAGCAGAAAGTTTACTAACGTCTTGTCAGCATCACAGGCTAAGAAGAGCTTGACAAAACTTGCAGACTCCTAGACATGCCAATACATTGCTCAATCAATTCCACAGATAATACTTTTTAAATATGACTCACTCTCTACATTTAAGAATCAAAATCCTTCCTAAAGTTGAAAAGTGCAAGAAAGGCAAACTTCAAAACTCATTTTCCTCTTGATATAGCCTACAAGGTCAAAACGAATCAACATTTTCTCTGTACATATTTTCTGAAAACACTGATGGATTTTTTCATTCCCACAGAATTGCAGGGGTTGAAATAGTCTAAGGAGACATTTCTGGAACAGAGTGTATTCCTACATACTACTATTCTCCTGGGAGATTTTTGAGCTGTAAGTCAGGACTGTAGCCTCCACACGCCCATACATTACACTTCCATTAAGAGGTATTTACCTTTTTCTAAACCTTGTATTAATACTACATTCTGGTATACGTTTTTTTCCTAAAGCATGGTCACTTGCTACAGTCTTCTGGTCTGGCAACACCCATTTCATTAAAAAAAAAAAAAAAGAGAGAGAGAGAGAGAGAGATTGTAGAGTGAATTAGTATAGGTAGACAAATCAGATCTGGTCTCATTATCTGATCAATCACCAAATTTCACTGCCTGATGGCAAATGCCCAGCAGCAATGCCATGTTTCTTAACATACTTTAACTGAATCCAGTTTTCAAGCTGGACTCCTAATGATTCAACAGTTAAACAGCTCTACGTCATTTGCCACTTTCTTTGATTTCTACATAATCAATCATGTCTTCAATTTCAGGTGGCACTGGCCTTCCACTTGAACTTAACCAATCAGGAAACCCCAATCACAGGAGTGCATGTCACACACAGCTTGGCAGAAAACATCCTGTCCACATGCTCAGCACTGCCAGCAGCACTTCAGCCACCTTCGCTGCTCAATGCTCAACAATAAAATATTAGGAAAAAAAACATGACTCTTCCCTCACACATTCTTCCCACTAAAGTATTAAAATCTTACAATCTTCTGTGTGCAAAACTCTCATCTGCACTGAACATGACTCCATCTGAGAAGAGAGACATTCCACATCCACACTTGGCTGTGGCTCAGCACAGCTGCCACTGCACAGTTCATCTCTGCAGCAATGATCTCCTTCTCAGATTAATGCAACTACTGCAGTGGCTTCAGAGGAGTACTAACAGAGAGCATCTGCTGCTATGAAGAGTAAAATTTCATCTGATGAGCCTCTGTGATCCTACCTGTGCTCCAAAAGACATCTCTGCAGAACAGTGTATCCATACACTATACAGGAGGCCACTGGCAAGCCAAACAAAAGAAGGTAACTAGAAGAGCTCTGAAGGTTTTCTTCTCTGAAAGTTTTCCACAGACAATCATAGCAAATTTGACTTGGTTTAAAATAAATTACATAAGTCAAACCTAGAGAAAAGGAAGAAAGGGTGGGAGTCACAATGACTTTTGAAGATGTTAAATACAGCTGATTTGATTAACATCTAAGAAACCAACAATATACTATTTCTAGAAAATACAGTACTGAAAAAATACTATCTAGGGACAAAAACACTGAACCATATCAGTAGATGAATAAGAAAGAGATACTGCTTAGGAAGACACCACAGTCCTGTGTCCAAGACTGGTAGGCTTGATCCTCTAATAGTACTAGACTTTACCCTCCACATCCATAGTTATCCAGACTGAGACAATACACATGGGCCTGGGCTGGCAACCAAATTCTCTGATAACAGCCCAGTGAGATACTTCCCATGAAGCAGAAGTGCAGTCTATCAGGAAGGAGAAGCAGCTTTGGCTCACAGGAGTGGAAGACAAGAATCCCCATCCTCTCCAGGGAAACTCAACTGGAGGTGACTGCACTAAATGGAAGGACCACAAACCTCAGGAGAGCTGACTTGAGAGGGAAAAGCACTGAGACAGGGCTAGCCAGAAGAACGCACAATTTTGAGCTGAGCCTTGTCAGTCTTTTGAATGTTTTACACAGTTCAATTGACCTTTAAGTAGTGTTTGACAGGATAATCATAATAAAGTTTTCACAAGCAGAGCCCTAAAAAAAGTTGTAAGTTTTGAGTCACTTAAAAACTGGTATGATTATTTGGAAAACTACAAAAGGGACCCAGACTACCAGAAGGATAGTATAATACCAGATCTACCCTGACTGCATAACACATATGTCCATAATGCTCTTGCAGCAAATGTTTCAGAGTGAATGCTAACATCATATGTAGTTCCTTCACCATTTAGTTAATTTCAGCAAAGTTTATTGTGACAGTACTTGAAATGCAACACACTTCTACAGCATGGAAGTTTTATAGCTAATACAGCTGATTAGCAGCACCAACACAGACCAGGAGTGAGTACAGACACATTGATTACCAGAGCTAGAAAAGACTTCTCTGTCAGACTTTGCAGTTACTACACTGATCACAGCAACAAGCAAATGTTGGGAAAATATTTTCTATAAGAATTGTTACATCTGAGCCTTTATGATCCTTCTTGAGTATATATAAGCCTGTTTTATGAGATTAAGCCATAGCTTTAGGAATCTGTCTCTTTGTAACACTGTTAGGGCACAAGCAAGAGAAGATAACACAAAACAAAGATTTTTCCATGCACTACTTTTACCCAGACTAGGATTTTGAAATATACCTATGTCTTTTTACCACCCCTCAAAATCTGAATCCTGATACAATGTTTCTGCAACAGGAACTCTGAAGCAGCAGCTACCAGAGGTATTTTGCTGGATGATTTTTCAGACTTACGCATTTACTGTCATAACAAATCTCATTATCAAGCAGGGAGAGACTTTCTCTGAACTGAGCTTGCAAAAAAGGATAAACTAGGAATTTGAAATATTCTTTGCCTATAAAATACCAAAATGCACTATGAGTATTTCATAAAAAGGTGTACCTGAAAGTCGGTCTTACATCAGAAATTAATGACACTCTCAATGCCCTTGCATCATTCAACAATCTATAGCAAAGTCTGGCTTTCAGAAAGGCAAGACCTGCATCAAGAATATGGGTATTTTAACCATCATTTATATATTCATAAAATATTGCTAGGCTGGTGAAGAATCTGACCCTTACACAAATATTGCAGAACCACATACACTGAATGACACCCATTTTGCCTAATGCCTTATAAACCTTAAGGGAAGAAGGACAAGAGGCAACAAGGCAGGAAGAAAACCAAATTCTGCAATAAACCAAATGCATGTTAATACCCACTAAAGCCCAGTTTAGCCTCCTCCCCTTTGATTTTGTGATAGGATGATCAAAAATTGTGCCCAAGTTTCTCAAAGAGCTTACAGTCATTACATTAAGTGGGCAGAAAATAATTTTTAAAATTGGGCAATTTTTCATGACACTCCTCGTTTCAACAGTCACCATCCATCAGTCCCAAACTCTAGAGATGTATTCAAAGTCATTCAACAGTCAGAATTCCTTTTTAATGAAAAAAATTACTAGTTGTTTGAGCTACCCAACACAGAAGTTGACAGTATCGGAACAGAAAGCAAGTGTTTTTTAAACAGTCAGCAGTTTCAGAAGGACCTATAAAGAATAAGGATATCCTGCTTGAAGACTAGAGCAAGAGGCCAAGAGGTCAGAGAATCCAACAGCAAACACTAGGCAACAGCTGAATAACTAATAAACATTTCAACTCTAAGTGCAAGTAGAGCAATGCAAACTCAGCATGACAGAGCAAAGCTTCTCTGCAATTGATTATTAACAATAAGTCATTTAAGAAATCTGCAAGCCATGCTTCCAAATTGGTGTATGCAATTCTATCATTTGGTCCCAAATAATTCAGAAAAGCAGGCTATGGAAGACAAATAAATTCTTTGCTGAAAACTACTGACTCACTACTTTCTACAAACAACATGTACTTTTGTCTCCAGACACAGCTCAGTCCCGGAGCTCTTTCACACCAGGCTCCCTACAACCAGGTCAGCCCTTTTACTCTCTCAGAAGGAATCCAGCATACCTTCATGACAACTGGCAACGGGCAAGGGAAAAACAGGCTGACAAACAGAAATTGCTGTATTATGAATGCCTTCCACAAACAGCAGAGATGAGCAAATCTATGTCCATAGTTGGTCAGAACCTTGTTCCCACTGAAAATCATAGCAAATCTCAAAAACTTCCACATTAGCACCTAGATATATCAAAACCAGATAACGCAATAAAAGCCACAAGAGGAACAATGTTGTCCCTTAGACTGTGTGTGTAAACCTACTAGCATGACCACAAAGTGGTGGCCTTAAGGAGAACTGGGACCATTCACTGGTATTGAGTGACAATCTCCAGCTGAGAGCAAGATCACTTTCAAGTTATACTTAGGGTTCAGGTAAGGCATCTGTTAGGTGAAAGCATGGAGTGCTCTGGTCCTCTAATCTTCAGCTGGCAAATGAACCTCTTCCCAACATTTAACTCACTGAAAACTACAAACATGTACTTCTGTCTCCAGACAGCTCAGTCACATTTTCAGGAAGAACATACCTGCATAGCATTGACTAAAGAAGAATATTAAGAAACTTGTGTTTTCCCCTGTGCTTTTTACAACCAAAATACATATCAAGGCATGGAATTAAAAGGTTCCTTATATGTCCACAGTAGGAATTTTCCTTCTTTTAAACACAAAAATTTTAGCTTAGCCTGTACTGAATGCCCCTGACATACAGGACTTTCATCTTCTAATAGGTTTATTTATGCAACTGTAAATTAAGTGTCCATTGCTAAGATTCTGGATTGAATTAATAATAATATAATACTAGCATATTTTTAATACATCTTATCTTGATTACTCTTTAGATTAAGTGCTGTGCAGCTGCTAACAGGCCTCCTTTGGGGAACAGAGAAAATTGAAATACAGGAGTGTCACTGAAAGTAACTCTATTCCACAATGGAATTAAAAGCAGGAACCCAAAGGCACATGAATTCTCCAATATCCACCATATACTGTACATTAAAACACTAATGACATGAACATATAATAGCCTGCAACATTTGCTTTGTGCTGTGTTCTGAAGTGCAGTAATCTTTGACAACTACAACTGTGAGCACATTAATTTTGTTTCTTAAGCACTTATATTCTGGGCTTCTAGGATGAGTACACAGACTATTTCTTTTACTATTTAATAGTAAAGCATGTATGTAGAGAAGTCACTCCATAGTTATGGCCAGGGCAATGGCCCAAAACCCCCAAAACAAACAAACAAAGGAGATTGCTAGAGAAAAACCTCAACAAATGATGAAAACAAACCATATATTTTTAGAAATCTGCAATCCATCACTTCTCAGTCACTTCTGCCTTCAATTAGCTCCTTTCACCTCCTTTTATCTTATTACATTCCTCTGGCTCAACTCCATCATAAGCCTATTCTAAAACTCCTGATCTGCAAAGGCTTTGCTTTGCTTCTGTGTTCCCCTGCATGATCATCTTCATTTCCCTTTGTGCAATTCCAAACTCAGGCTTGCATCCTTCTTGTACAACTTCTGCCCTTTCTGCAGCTAAAGCTTTCATCCAGGAATTAAAGGGATACGATCCGATTTAAAGCAACTTCCTTCTCTCCAGCTTATCTTACTCTCTCCTTTCATCTTCATCCAATTCAAAACACAACTACACTGTTTTACATTAATTCAACTACAGCCTTGTTGTCTAGTCCTCTGACTGCACCCTCTCATCCAGGTATCTTTGTTTTTCTAGATATGGTTGTTTGTCCTTCATTCACTGGAGATTTTTCTTGAATGCTTCAACATCCTCCAAGAAGCATCTTTCCTAAACTAATCCAGAAGGCCATTAGCTTTGGTTTGAAATATCTATTTAAGACCATTTTTTCTGTCATATATAGCTATTCAAAGACTATTGGCAATGGATAGAATAGGGCATGGAGACAGTATATTTAATCATAAAACAAAGTAATACGTATGGAAATGTTATTGATGGAGAGGGAAGCTCTGTTGTCCTACCCTTTTATATGCCACTGATCTTGGACTGTTAACTCTTCAGGGCAGGCATGAGTGTCTCTTCATGGAAGAGCAGAATCCAGCATCTTTATACTTCATGTGACTTGCACCAGACACCCAAAAGCAACCATAAAAGTTAACTCCATTAAGTTAGTCCATAACTTTGAGAAGGCTTCTGGCAGCAGTAAGAGCGTTGAGGGTTTTTATGGGATGCTAGACTTCAGGAGTCAGGATATTAAATTACTCAACTGCAACAGTTAACACTAATACTACAAAAATACCATCCTAAATGCAGCTTCTATAAAACATCATTTAAGCAAAGTCAGCCATGCTGCTGGTCCATTACCACCGAGCTGACTCAGATCTCCAGGCAAGGGTTGCGTATCCTGCAATTAGGATGTAACCATGCCCTGTGCCAGAATCACAGAAAATCTGTAGTGCTCCACTGGGTTTGGCCTGCTCTGCAATTTTCTTCCTCCAAAGCACTGCCAGCTACTGTATCCTTCAGTGAGTAACAACCATCAGATACCATGGGAGAGGCTGGAGATATTTTAAACAGCAGAGGTGAAACTTCATGATCAGGAAGAAAAGTTGTAGTTACACAAAGAGCTTTTATACATTTCCATCAGAGCTTTAACACATTTACATTGGTTTAGCATGGAGTCTGTTGTGAAACAAACTCATTTAATCGTCTTTAATCCATTTGTGTTACTCCTTTTTTTGTGCTTGAAGAAAAGCTTGCTTCATACTAACAACTAGATGAGAATTACTTGAAAACTTTTTATAAGCATAAGATTTGGTGAATAAAAGCTGAGACATTCAGAAAAATAAAACCCATTAATTAGCAGTTTGTTCTGTAAGACCAGTATTTGAAATCTGCAAGCCACGCTCTTAGTCTTTTTAAAAGCACTAATGACAAACACAACAATCACTATGTTTTAAACAGACATGTCACAGTGTTTCAACTTGTGACTGTTCAATGGTCTTCAAAGAATCCTGAAATGCCTAGAGGTTTTGTTTTTCTTTTTTGAGCAAAGCACTATGGAACTTCAAGAATCCTGTTTTATTGTACTGTAAATACGGTCTTCACACCTGAAAAATTTCTACATAGAATAAGTTACATTCAGCAGCAAATAAATATACTATAAAGAGCCTTCTTATTATTTACTACGCAAAAAGAATACAAGTTGTTAGTGCTTACACTTTATGGATTATTAAAAAAAAAAGAGAGACTTTTTTCCCACTTATTTTGTTTCTTAAACACTAAGTAGTCAATTGGAAAAGGAGGAAACAGAGGCCTGCAACTCATCTTGAATGTCAGCAGCTGCTTCAAATGCACAGATTTTATGGTTCTATCTATAACAGCAAAGACTCAATGTTTTTTCCCTTCAGATGTAACAGCCATGTACCACCTCAAACATGATCATTAGCGGTCAAGATGAAAATCCCTGTTTTATTAGAATTTGGGGTGGCTATTTGTTAAAAGTCAGAGGCATTGGTCTTCATACAACAGAAATACATTTTTACAACACAAACAGTGCCAGGTTAATGGTTGGACTGGATAATCTTAGCAGTCTTTACCAACCTTAATGATTCTATGATTCTATGGAATTTGAAAACATATCCCAATTTGGGTAGCAAGCAATATGTACATTGCTTGCTATGTTAACATATTTCAAGTAATTCCCTTCCGATTTTCAATTTCTATTTTTAAAATCACATCCGAGACCACAGAATACAAACCCACCCTGTCTACACTTCAGCCAGAAGGCGAAATTCAAACGCAGCGTTTTAAATCCTGCAGCCGCAAGAGCACCGCAACTTTGATTCTGGGTCCCCCGCCACCGCAGGCAGCGGGCTGTGCCCGCCCGGGCCCCGCCGACGGCCGGGGGAGGGCAGGACCAAGGACCATCTTAACTAATTCGGGTGCCGCTGCGGTAGGACTGGCATTGCCAGCGCTCCTGCGGGAAATCGAGCAGCGCGACTCGCCGAGCATCGCACTGCACTGAGCGTTCTCCTTCAGTGGCACAAACACCCTTGGCGGAGGGTGCGGCGAGGCTCCGCTCCGCACCGCCGCCCCCGGCAGCTCCCGGACCGCCCGCGGCTCCCCCGCTCACCTGTGTCCGCGCCGCCTCGCTCCGCACCCGCGTGCTCAGCGCCGGCCACCGCGCCCCGCCGCCGCCCTCGCCGGAGACCAGCCGCAGGGGCCTGATGCTCTCCCGCTCCGCGAAGCGGCTCTCGCCCCGCCGCCCCGCTGTCGCTGCCGCTGGCCCGGCGCCTCCTGTGCAGGGGAGAGGTACCGTCACCCGGCTGCGCCCTCGCCCCCGGCGCGCAGGCTGTTGCGGGGGCTCTGTTTCCATGGGGCTCCGCAGNGGGGGGCTGCGGGGCCGCGGGGCCGGGGCTGCCGAGCTCCGCCCCAACGCCGCGCCGAGCCCCCTGCCAGCGAAGGAGATGGCGAGAGCCGGCGAGGATCCCCGCAGAGCCCGCTTGGAAGAGGGAAGTGCTGGGAAATGTAGTCATTTGCCAGGGTGTGAGGGAGCCGGGGGTGGGGAGACCGGAGGGGAAGCCCTGGAGCCAGGGAAGCGCTGCAAGGATTCCGCAGCCCCCGCCCCGTGGAGCCGCCCCGGTACCGCCCCGGTGCCGCACTGCTCCGGGGCCAAGGGAACCCCTGCTGCAAAACTTAACCTTCGCTGACAGCCTGACCTGCGGAGCACGGCGGGAACCCTTTCGGGGGCAGCCGCAGCGTTTTCCCTCCCTCCCTGCCCTTACTGCCTCCAGCCCCTCTCTCTTCCCTTACATGTTCATTTTCAGAGTAAACCTTCATTTCCTTCTCTATGACCTTTTTCTTCCTTTCTTATATTTCTACTCCCCCCTCCGCCCGCTTTCTTCACTGGACTAACAAAGAGAGTAAAAAAGGATTACAACGCAGAAACGTTCCTTTCACGTTACAATACGCTCTCCTGGACTAACGAAGAGGCAGAAGTATCGAAGAGTGCCCACGATGTCTGTTCCTCAAACCGCGAGGATTACTCTTCCTCAGCGGAGGGATGGCTGCATCTGCAACCCAATTCTACACTCCCACCTACCGGGAAGCCGAGGACAGTAGTGCTACCTCTCGGCACTGTGTATGTAATTTCTTAATTACGTTTCCTTCTGAAAATGGGACAAGAGCGGCGATTGCCTAAGGAGCCCCTTCCACCGCCGTTTTCCGAAGGGGCGATAGCAAGAACTGTCATGGCATGCAGTTGAGGGGAGCGGAGAGAGGATGGATGTCAGAGCAGCACAGTGACAGATGCAGCTCGATACCGACCCAGGCAAGAGAATATGAGGTCAAACTACCGAGTGCAAGGCTTATACCAGTTGTAAGTATATAATAAAGGAGGAAGAGGCATCACAGTAAATGGCACTGAAAGCCGCTGCTCGTAGTCTCGAAGATTAGAGGAACCAACAAACCCCCAAAATATTTATTTTCATAATGTTAAAACCATTATGCAGATCAATATTAATTTCACTGCTTGCATGGACAACAGCCAGAACCTCTGGCATCTCCATTTCTGCTCCTAGGAGCGTTTCAGCCCGCCGGTCTGCCTTCCGTGGGCTTCGCACGGGAGGGACCGCCCTCGGGGCACAGCGACACGGCAGCGGCCGCCCCACGCCCCGAGCATCCCGCGGGGAAGGTCGGCGCTCCTGGACGGGTTTCTCTGTAGGTCTTAGTTACACAGATAATCTGTTAAAGGAAGCAACCAGAGGACAGAAGAGGGAAGTTCAGATTCTCACAGTTTGTTTCCATGATATAAAATAGACAAAATGACAGTCCAGCAAGCAGAGGATAAGAGCACAGTATTACACTTGGAAATATATATTAACTTTGAGGAGAAAGTGGCTAACAATTTTGATTTACACTACAGCATACACTACAAGCAAGATATATTTATTAAATCCTCAAGCAGCCGCTAAAACTGTGCACAATTCGCTTATAGAACTCTGCTGTGGGGTGTCAAAAGGAGCATGGGTGGGTGAGTAAAGAAAATGAGGAAGTGCCATTTATAGAAAGAAAAATCAGTACTATAATATGATGTTTCAATCTTCTTCTAAAAGTCATAAATCCTTACCTTTCAGGCTGCAGCCAACCACTTCAGTTATTTCAGTTAGACCAAACCATCCTCACTGGCTCACTATTCCACAGCTTTGTCTGCCAGTATTTCTGTGAAAATTCACGACACTGGGTATATATTATACCTGTTCGGCAGTAGATACACAGTACAGTTATACACTCATTTCCTGGATCAGTACATCATATATTTCTTTTTTCTCTTGGCATTACCAGTGTTCAGATCTAGTGCAGATGTCACACATGGAAGGGTCACCAACTCAGCATCAGCCGTGCCCTGGCTGCTTTTAACTAATGACTGTGAATGTATAGTTTTATTCAGTCGGTGTGCTCAGGGGATATGGTGAGGTATGATACATATGCTTCATAAATATAGCCCCTTTTTACTATGCCAACTCTATTTGGTCAAACCCTTCACTACTTTTAAGAATAATTTGTAAATCTTTTTTTTGTTATTAAATACAACCAACTAGTAAGATAAAGGAATTTTAAAAGTGTGTGTGGTAGAAGTGATTAGATAAAATAGAGCTGGAAAAGATTTTATGTCCCTCTCTTTTAAAACTGTTCTTGTTTACATCTTCTACCATTTGGCTAGGAAAACATTTCTATGATAAACATTGAACATGAATTCTAAATAGAAGACTGCAATGAATTGAAGACATTTGTTTATCACATTGAATTATCTAAATCAAGAGGAAGGAAATCCTGTATGTCTGAAGTCCTCTTATTGTACACATTGATTAGAAAGGGGTGATCAGAAATGGGTGATTTGAGAGGCTTAATCCTTCAGAGAAATAATATTTTAATTTTATCTGTGGTGCTTTCAGAAATCAGGCAGAGAAGATCAATGTTCATTTCCTAGTTCTGCTTTACTGGGAGCTCTTTGACATGGCTGAGGACTATGGCAGACTGTCCTGCTCTGAACAACCATCTCTTTCACATCTGCAGGCAGAATTTTTTCTTCTAGCAAATCATAGAATATCTTGTGTTGTGAGAGACCTATAAGGAACATCAAATCCATCTCCCTGCTTCTTGCAGGACTACCTAAAAATAAACCATGTATCTGTGTCATCCAGCCACTCCTTTAACTTTGACAGACTTGGGAACAGCTTCCCTGGGGAGCATGTTCCAGTGACCGACTGCCCTCCCAGTGAAGAATCTTTTCCTAATGTCCAATCTGAACATTCCCTGATGCAGCTTCATACCATTTCCTTGTGTCCCATTGCTGGTCCCCAGAGACAGAGCAGCACCTCACACTCCACTGTCCCCTTTGAGGAAGTTGCAGACTGTGATGGGGTCACCCCTCAGCCTTCTCCTGTCTAGGCTGAACAAACCAAGTGGTCTCAGCTGCTACCCCTAAGTCCTGTCCTTGAGACCTCTCATCATCTTGGTCATCTTGCTCTAGACATACTAAAACACCATAGGCATTTTGAAGATTTTTTTAACCATAATTAGTTACAAGTCATAATTTCACACAAACATCTAAGTGTTACTTTTCTCCTTCCCACAGAAAATAAGAAAGATACATGGACTAAACAGTCCTGTCAACATTGTACTTCTAATTTATATAGGGTATTCTTGAAAATTATCTCCCAGCCATACAGCTTAAGTTTTACTGTAATCACTAGGTAAGAACTAATGCCTGCAATCACGATTTACAGTTTTAAACTGTCTAAAGTTCTGGAGATATTAGCCAAGTTTAAAATGCTGAAATAGTAACACATTTTTAAATGTTAAAAACCCTATAGAAACTGCTTTATATTTTTATATTTTGATAAAATGTAGATTTTCTACTCTGAGGAATACACAATGGAGCCTTGTGTATGCATAGACATGATGGAAAAATAGCACTGACTCCAATCACAGAACATTACAGTGACTTAATACTGTGAAAAGTGTAACTCTTCTCCCCACACACAGAAACTTTTGTTTTCCCAAATATAATAGATTAAACTGAAATCTAGGGCACTCATTAACAAACACATTCCCAGTGGTTGATATTCAATTATGATTTATTAAGTTTATAAAAAACATATTGAGAGTTTTCCTGATAAAAGACAGATCTATGAATATTTTCTAATTGTCTCCATTCATCTGACCACCAATTACCATTAGAGTTTCCACGTGAAAAACACATGTATGTTCTCAATACATGGTAATTAACTTTTCTTGGATCAGTCCCAGTTACATGTCCAATTACAGAAACAGTGCATTTTCACAGCATGACTGTACAGCAGTGACATTTGACTCATGTATCTAAAAATCACTTTGCTCTAATGGTTATTTAGTTTGGAGCATAACTACTACCTCAAAACAGGAACCATGTTCAACTGCAACCTAAATATAGAGCTCATTACACAGAATCTGTTTCGACATTAAATTGGGGGTACACAGCCTGATCTGGAGCACTGCTCTGGTCATTCCCACCAAGGGCATTTTAAGATTCAGAGAAAGACAGAAGCCAGGAAGGTCAGGATGGATCAGGATGGCAATGAACAGGTAGGAACACAATTAAGTATCATATAGGTGGTACCGGGAAGTAAGCTGGTGCTTTTTGCTCTCCAAATACTATGGTGTGTGAAAAAGATGACATTCAATTGAATTAAAACCTAGTAAATTCAAAGCTAATGAGAATAAATATGCTTTCATTCAACAAGTAGTTAGTCTAGTGAAGTCTTTACTTGGGCTGTACTTTCAAATTATTTTCAAAATTCTCAGTGTCAAGAGAGACAGGATGTTCATATGCACTGAAAGAACAACAGGACCTGCAATGATGAGCAACCAGCTTTGGATAAAAGTGCTTCAGGCTTTGTTAATTTTTTTATTCCAAGTTTACAAATAGGATTTTTTTTTGTGGTTGGTGGTTTCATCTTGAATCTAGTCGTGACATAGGATCTTTTTTGCACTTCTTGTGACTACTGCTCACCAGTGTTGGAATTAGATTAGGCTGGGTAACTACAAGTATGGTTTAGCACGGGCAGTTTCTCAGAAAATCCAGTGACTTAAAGAAGCTATGCTTTTTATAAAAAAAAAAAAAAAACAACAACCCTGCAAACAAACAAACAAACAAAACCCCAAATCCAAACCAAACAAATAAAAAACCCCACATGAATCATTTGGTTCAGTGCCAAGCAGTTTGAAAATCGGGGCACCAGCAAAGTAAAAATGGTTCAGAAATCTCATTCATGTTTTATAATATATAAAACTTACATTAATTTAAGAACTTCCAGGTTAGACCCTCTGAAGTTACTCCTGAAGAATGTCAGGCAAGTTAGTTGCTAAAATTACCCTCAGAAACAAGGTGGAGAGCTACTCAATTAAACCAACCTGAATGCAGGATACAGGATGAGATCCATGCAGCTTTCCTGTGGCCAGAAGCCTCTCCTTTTCCAGGCTGAAGCACCCTGTTTGAAGACCTTGTGACTGAAAGATGAACTCCCTGTGACACATTTTGGTGATATGCCTGCACTTGAAATGTGTGAGACCCATATCCAAATTCCTACCCTGCCAGATGGTTTGAATCACAGAACTGATGACCTTCATTTGGCAATTGACTTCCACAGTGTAGCTCTCAAAATTTATTCTACTGGAGTACCATGTTGCAAAATGGTTCTGGAGGTCACAGAGGAAGCCTGGGGTTTATGCCCAGCCACCTACATACTCAGCAAATATTTGAGACACTCAATCTTGAAGTGAGATCTCCACTTAACTCAAAAAACAAAAAACAAACAAACAAAAGGATTATGTCAGTCAGCCACCTGAATCTGCAGCTGCTTTATCTCAAATGAAATTGGACTCTACCCAACATCCCAAACCTTTTTATGGTGCTATGTCTGGGGTACTCAGCATTTCTTTTGGATAGCTGCATTATCTAAAGGAAATAAACTGTTGAATATCAGATGCCAAAAAGCAAGATTTGCAGAATGCATGCTAAACCCCCCCAAACTATTTGTATCACCTTCAGATATATTAAGCGGGTTAATAAACTCTGTTCACATTTACCTTCAATCTGCTAAAGGTATCAGTGGTGACGTTATTACGGGCTGGTGTTACCAAGGGGATTTACCTTTATTTATGCCTGCATTTGATAGCAAAATAAAATCTCCTTACATGGCCTAGAGGACCGACCAGTCATGCTAATAAATTTTGGCATCCCGTTTCTAGTCCACCTACATATATTCTGGTAAATAAGCTGTACAATTGCTCTGGATCAGTCGGCTGCTAAAATTTCCTCTCATTTGTTTCCAAGAGTGGTGATTATAGGCATATAGAGGTTACAGCTAAATTGGAATGGTAGCAAGCACTTAAAAGAAAATATCTTTTTTCCTGAATATTTTCATGAGATGAGACATAAAAGAAAAAATGAGAGGGATAAAGGGGAGTCCGTTTCCTGCTGGGATGCAAGTAACATCAAAAGTACTTAGTCACCCAAGGATATGAATGCTTGTTCGCAGTGGATTGTAGTTTTGTTTTAACCTTTGCTATTTTAGGAATTTCCTATAATTTTTTATATAATCTAACTGCATGTCTTAAAGATCTTGGATACTGAGCATCTACAGATGAAACTAGGACCAGGAAGCGATTTCCACCTTTAAGCAGACTTAGCTTAAGAACAGGGTAGACTGTGATTTGATGCTACAGTGGTATCAACATCATCAAAAAGCCCAACATGGGCAGCCTCTATCAGCCCCTGGTGCTTATTCAGTCAATGGCCCAGAGGCCACATGGACTACACAGCTCACAAAGATTCTCCGGCAGGGGAACATAGAGGGATTCATAGTTTTATCCTATGTCCACATACTCCACTGACTACATCAGTTACAACAACGACCATTTTTATATTATGCCTGAACTCGGAGACTGCCACAAGAGCTTCACAGACACCATCACCAGTTCCATTAGCTGAGTGCTCCCCAGAGTGCAGGATGAAGGTACCCACCCCCACAGGTGCATCTAAGGAGTCACACACTGTGCACTCATATAGGCTGGAAGGTGACACAGATCAATGATAGTATGAAAAGATAACTGAAGTGTGCCCTTCTGTTGGAAGCTTGAGGTGGAACATGGTTCAATCACCTCACTGGCAACTGCCAAAGGACAGAACAGATGTTAAGATGCTCCCCAGGTTATAACTATCTTCCCTGCAACTCCAAAGGGGGAAGCTGGCTTTTCAGTCACCTACCCATTGCTTTGTGCCAAGTGTTCTGTAGTTGGAAGTTGTGCAAAAGAGATTACTGCTCAGAGATCCTGCTGCTGAGCACAAGGCTTACCCAAGTGCATGAAACACAGAACTTCCTCATGTGTGAGTGGTCCCCTCTATCACCACATACCCACAGGAGTATCTGTATGTACAGCCACACACATGTACACACATCTACGCATTCCCAGCACTTGGGAACTCTGTCCTCTCAGCCACACTATAAATCACCTGAGGAGACAAAACATTTCTGTTCCAGATAAACACATACAGTGGAGCAAAGTCATGCACTGGTTGGGCATCCACTGCAAAACCCCAGAACTATGGAGTAGGTGGAACAGAAGGGAAACACTACATCTTCCAAGGCTTTATTTTTAAAAGCAGCTTTCAACACCTGTATTTCTTCTGATGTTGTTACTACTATGCCAACTTTGCATTTTCCAGCTGGCTTCCATGAGGAAAAAGTTGTAAGTCTTTACTGAAAATCGCTTTGCTCTCTCACCTGGTCTGAACAGATCAGTTACAACTCACACTTACACTGAAGTACCAAACCAGTGCCTGCACAGGCTTTAAGCAGTGGCGCGTGTGTGTGCATGTATACGCCTCCTGTTTTAACATTTTAAAGATTCCCATAAAATATTTCACATCCCTGTGATGGACACATCCATGAAAGAGAAAGAAGGAAGAGCATTGACCCACAACATAATCATGCAAGTAAGGGTACTTTTATAATTCAGAAGTCGTGGAGGTATTTTTTCAACCAGATTTTAAAAGTAGTGTCTATTCTACACAAGGGTTAAAGCTCTCATGTTTTTCTGACAGTCAAGTTTTGGGTGTTTCATTAAAATTTTGAATCCCACCCTGTGTATAAATATGTGCTGCAGAGAGTATGGAAATAGAGCTCCAAGTTTCTCTAACCACCAAAAAACAAAACAGCAGTTAGAATATTAACTGGTTTTGAATAGAATGTAAGAATTACCTACACCTGCTTCTCATTCAAAGAAAGCAAGATGATTCAAAAATGAAATGTATTAGAAGAAATTCATGTACCTAAGAAGGAAGAGTTCAAACTGTAATTATATACTACCTAATTAACACAAATATGTACTGACAGATAAACTGCACTTCTAATGGCAAACTTCTATTTTAAAGACACCACAGAGGTATTTCTGGTAGTGTTTGTCTGAAGTGTTTGACATTTGTCAGAATCACTGCCATGTGTTTTGAAAACGCTCTCTTCTCTGGGAGGAAGTCAGAGAGACGGACAGATGTCCTAGGAACTATCCTTCCATATTTAATTTTTTTTTTCAAATACTAATTAATATAAACACTTCAAAATTTTTGCAAAAACTGGAGTTTAACAAGCTTAAAAGATAATAAATACATTAAAATAATTGAATATGCTGAATAAACCTGTTTTAGAAACAGTGAGCAGGCTTAGGTGGCATGTGATGCCATCTGAACATAGTACATACAAAGGGCACTCTTAACACACACTCATGTGACCAGTAAACAAATTCTCATCATGACTAAAAGTGCTTTTTGCAAACAGTAGCAGTGACTCTCCTGTGTTGTTCTACATTATGAGTAGTCTTCATATTTTAATGACAAACCTCTAATTTTTTTCCCCTTAAGATTCTAAAGCCGGATTTTAATGTGTTTATATCTCCCCTTTGCAGCACCCATTGAGCTAACATGTTATAATATTGCCTCTAGTCATATGCAAAACATACACATTTTTTATCTGATGAGTAGATTTACTAACAGTGACTTTTAACTTCACATGTAACTACTGAAGTAATCCTTATGTATATAAATAACCATGCATACACATCCCAGTTGGTTGGAGGCCATCCTGCCAAACAAGAGGTGTCTCAGGGATAGGAGGAGCAAGATGTCTGCAAAAGATACCTACAGACAGATTGTTGCAACATGTTATGTTATGTTATGGAGAAAATGCGAGTTTTTCTTAATTTTACTGTAAGACAGAAAAACAAACAAAAGAACCCCACAACCCCCTCCCCAAACCCATGTTGTCAATAGAAGAAAAACAAACACTTGTTCCTAAAATATATTGCATTCACTGAATCAGAGAGCAGTCCTTGTAACACTGAAGTGTCACTCAAAATGAAGAAGAAAGTAATTCCTTCAATGTTCTACTTTAAAGTCCCATTCCTACATTATATACTGGTAATTCACTGGCAAAAAATATATATAGACATACATGTTCAACATCAACTCCCTTTTAAAATTCTAATTTTGCTCATTTCTGTAATGGCCTTTATAGTATTTTCATGATGCGAATCCAGATCAGAATTAACTATAAATCAAGCCAAGAGGGACCAGTAAGCAGGAGAGCCCAAAAGCAGTTCTTACCAGACTGCACATGCAATTACATGGACAGTGGAACAAGGAATGTCACCTTGAAGCTAACAGCAACTCCCTCAACTGCTACTTTCATCTTTACGTTTCCATTTGGTAAGGTCTCTAAAGGAAAGTAATTTTACGTCATTTTCCTTACCCATTCCTGCACTCCAAGAAGCTTTGCCTACTCCTCATAGAAAACAGCCCATAAAGGACAGACAGTAGTACACAATATTTAAAGCTTTAACCATAAGAGCACTAAGTTTGAGAACATTAAACAGGCTAGAGATGAAAATGCAAAAATTAATGAAAGTAATTTCTGATGGTTTAGATCTCTTATATGACCTTAAGGCACTTACATTTATTAATGAAGGTTTGCAATTACCTCCTGTAATTTCATTCTAATGCCCTGCAATGATTTACAGATACAGAAATTCTTAGAGAGATCAGTTCTGCTAAAAGTCTGAAGTTTTAAAAAAAGTCTTTCCAACTCCCACTTGGGTCTTTCACTCTGCTTCAGACTAGCAGGCTGGCTGCTATGAAAGCAAAATCAAACAAAGAATTCAAGTCAATCAGAAACTTGTTGACTGTTTTGTTGTGGTCCTTGGTTCTTTTTGTTTGTTTTTCTCCACGGAAAGATATACACTCGCTTTCCTATTAGCTGAAATACACAATACAGCTAGTTTTAGTTTAAATTCTGTCAGAATAGTCAAAGAATGCAATACATCTTTGTTGCTGTGTTCTCTCTTACAGCAGCAGCAGAAAAAAGCGAAGCAACCAAATGTTCACAAAACACCAGTAGTCTGTGAGTAATGGACTACCTTATTTACAAAGAAACATCCAGTTACTTATAACGTGGTTAGCTTAGAAAGTATAATAATCAACGATGTTATAAAATTCTTTATCTAAATACAGCTGCATCATGCTTACCAGTTTTGCCCATTAGTTCACGTAACCCAAATCTGGGGTCAGAGCCTTTTATCAGCCATGATAAAGTGGTACCTTAAAAAAAAAACAAACCAAACCAACAACAACAAAAAACATGCAAAACCCCCCCCCAAAAAAAACCAAAAATACCCCACAAGACCAAAACCAAACTTCAGTTTTATTTTTCGTATTTACATACATGGAAGTTTTGTATTAAAAAACTTGAAAACCAAATAATCTGTACATATACTACAGCAATTAGAAGTCTTCATGAATAGAATCTTAAATTTCCAAGTTGATTTAAAGTTCACTATATTAAATAAAGCAGCATTAAAATCCAACAAAAGGGGATGAGGATGAAGAGGCAAATAACGCCCACATAACATTTGTACTCTGCTTTTCACATATATCATCTATGCTCGTTGAGCCTTTGTGTTCAGTGTAATCTGAAAAACCTTTAAATTCTGAGTTTCTTTCACTTGTCTGAAATAATTCCAATAGGGGCTGCAATGATGAGCTACAAGTGCTTCTCTTCTCTTCAGGAACAGACAGTCCATCTGTATACTTTATGCATAACTCCATATTCTGTTTCTGGGTTTCTCTTTTACTTCTTCCCAACTTAAGCTTCACTTTTCTGTGCAGTTTTCCAGACGGTGAACTGCAGGCAGTGCTGGCAGCCGATGCATTAAGTTCTTTGTTCACAGCAGTATCAGATACCTCAGCCTCCAGAATGACATTGTGCTGCATTTGTTGATGATTATCACATAAATCGTGACATTTCTTGACAAATGTAGGATTGGCATCTGTTTTTTTCAAATGCTTAGCTGGTAGAACTACTGCATTATTTAATTTTCGTTTCAGCTCTGAGAGGTTTTTGTCTGTAACTTGGGTATGAGAACCTAAGGTATACATGCCTTCCTGAAGACACTGTAAATTATTCCTAATTGCCTCTGGTTCCAGTATTTCCTTGCTGAATGGCTCATAAGCTCGAGACAAGTTCTCTGTGTATGCTTTGTCATCTTTCTGAAGGGGTAGTTGTATGGAATTTGATGATTCAACAGTCCCTCTTAAGTTTGCAGCACAGGAGCAATCAGTTTTAATATTTTCATCATTAATTCTGAACTTACTTTTTAGTTCTGAAGGTTGTGACGGCTGACAATAAAGAGGTGAACAGACAGATGCAGAGAGAGGGGCAGGTGTTGGCACAGAATTTGGTAGTACTTCTGCAGGCTGGCAATCCAGTTTGAGTGCCTGCATTGCTGTATCCTTCCAGGAGTAAGTTTTCAAAGAAATGTGTTGCTTTCTCAGTCGTTCTTGCAGCTCATCAGGTCTAGTTATCTTTCCAATAATAGGAGAAAAATATCCTATGCTACATTTTGTCCTGCAATGAAAGTGTTCAAATATATTAACAAACATAAAAACCCTGTGTATCATAACTCTACATGGAACTGGTTCTAGAAAAGCAACTGAACTGACAAAGCAGTTTTTGTTTACACTTTTCAAGGTAAAATTTACTTAGGATAGCAACACACTATTTCTGCAGGATCAGAGTGCCTTATATTTGATGCTTTCTCATGGGTTACTATAGTATATAAAATTATTTTTAAAATACACAAAAATATAGTATTTCAGTAAATTTCAATTCACAGTGGCATTACGAACAAAAGAAGTTATTGAATACAATGCAATGACTATAAATACTTACAAATATTCTATGATATATATATATACATAAAATTATATGACTTTTTTTACAGGATTTCAGGCCTAACCACTCTGAGTATTTTGAAACCACAAAAGAAATAAAGGCTTGCCTTCATTAAGCTACCAGTTGTTTGATTCTATTTGCATTTCCCTTGATTTCGCTAAGAATATCTTAATTTCCTCAATACTTGCCCTTCTTTTAAACAAATAAACAAAAATGTTATTTCTTATCTCCTAACTCATTTGCAAGATATCAGAGCAACCTTGAATTGTGTTCTGTTTCAAGTAACAAAGACACTGATGTCTCCAGTCCAAGACAAGAAACAAGCCTTTATCGCCAAGACAGCACAGAAGAGGCTTAGAATAGAGAGAGGGTTTTTCCACAGGTAAGGAGATCAGACTGACTGAGTAGGGTATCACTTGCTGTTCTTGGGCTACTCAGAATGACAGAAAGCATTCAGAGCAAGATGTTCAGACATCACTGTCTTTCTGTCAGCAATATTTCAGTACAATAGATTTTGCTTTACAGAAGCTGAAGGACAGGTAGAACAACTTCTGGGAATCCTTTCTGTCTCATCTTTCCATGATGCCATGTGCACTCTGGATTATTTTTCCCCTAATTTCTGCTTTATAGAACTGATTTGCCAGGTATAACTGCATTGCAAATGTCCATGACTTATTTCAGACTGAAAAACATGAATTTATTCTGTTCTGCTCAGGTCCAGAATTTCAGAACTAAGCATCTTTATGTTCAATATCTTGACTCAGAGTTATGAAATTTACAACATGTAACTCACCTTCTTAGTTTTGTCGTATCATCTTTGTATGCAACAAACTCATGAACTAACTTTGAGATTATATCATCCACAACTTTATATTGTGTGCTTTGTGCAAAATTTCGGTGCCGTTCACTTTCAAGATGCTGCAAATAAAGAAAAACCACGAAACAAAGCTCATACTACAGATACAAATATACAAGTCAGCAATATGATATGGAGCAGCAAGCAAATATCATTGATTACCAGCATCTCCAAGACATGAACTAGTAGCGCCTTAAATACCATATACAGAAGCAGAAATCAAGAATTAAAACCTACAAGGGAAAAAATACCTACTTGCTGCTTTTTAGGAGATATATTGAGAAAAATATTTTAAAATAAAAAGATAGACACCTCTGTTGATACCACATTTAAGAGTATGACTGTATCAAAGCATACACTTGACATTTCACATACTGTTTGCAGATCTTCATATTTCTTCCCACAACATTCACAATATCCTCCCTTTTTTTTGTCCTTCTGAGGAAGCTGAGCAGGCATTTCACAGTCCTTTTTATTTATTTTGTTTCTGTTAAGAGATTATTAACAAGTCTCAAATATGGAACTGAGCTCTCAACTTTCCTCTCACAGTATGTTCATTCTTATTCACCTAAAAAACCCCAAACCAAACCAAAGCTTTATTTCCCCTTAAATGCTTTACATTATGTTAGTCAACACTTAGGAAAAACAAAGAAAAATTACCTATAAATTTAAAAACAAACAAACAAAACACAAAACAGCAAGAAGACAGGCAGACTCAGCAGAACTATAAGGAAGCATAAAACATCCAGGTTTGTACAGATGTACTGCTACCACAGACTCAGAATAAACATTGGAAAATTGCTAAAAAAAACGAACTAAACCACACTTGAAAAATCAAACAACGTATTGAAATCTCTGCAAAGCTGATAAAACCAAAATGAGGGAAAAACATCTTTTCACATCCACTGTCAGTATTTTTGATGCCTAGGAAACACAGCAAAATCACCTGGTCTAACAGATGACCTCTCACTCATCAGTAAAAATAATGGTCATATTTGTTGTTTATGCGCCGATTTTGAATGTGCTGACAAAGTGCCACTTTGTCCTGCTTTTCTAGGTAAAAGCTAAGTGGGAATGTGAGAAAATGAACCTCAAGTTCTTCCTGGAGATTAAAACACGAAGAGGTTTTCAATTACTGCTCCATGATCTTCAGAGTCCTCATCTGAGTAGAGCTACTGTTAGCTGCAACTCACTATTAAACCACCTAAGACTGATATACCAGCAATAAAGTAGAGTCATCAGTCCTCTACTTCCTTTTTACTTTAAAGGAATAGTGCCATCTCTCTGCCTAGCCCAAAAATCATTCTGACAGACTTCACCAAGTATCTGCACAGCTGTGAGCTCTGGGCTGTACATTAAAAAATCTGTCTCGAAAGATCTCTAGTTCACAAAGCATAGAATGTATTGCTCTTGCACATTAAGGACACACTGTTTTCAATAACTGCTTTCAATCCACAAGTCTAAACTGGTCTAGCACCTACCCCAGTATTTTTTGAGTTCCCTGGGGATGGCTCCACCCAGCTGTGTGCCTTTACTGTTACACCAGCCTTCCCACCCTCCTTCTCAAAACCAGTAAAAATCACAGAGAAACAGCAAACCAGGATATAATCTGCAGAACATATAATCTGAAATATGAATATCTGCAGGTCTTGCCCAATGCAGAAATAGAACTGGTAACTTCACTTTAACAAGCTTTTCTCCCAGATAAAGATAAACCAAGCGAGGATTCTGCTCACTCTCTCCCACAGCTGGCATTCCTCACATTTACCAACTGACTGTGAAACAATCTGCCCTAAATAACTCTATAGTATGTGCTCACCTGAAAGGTTAAATAGAAATATTCAAACGTAACTCTTGACATTTTTAATATATTGTATTTCTTAGTCCATATAAACCAAAACTGCCTTTTGGCGTTTCTTTTTAATGCTTTAAAAAGAATGGACCTTTTCTAATCCCCTCAGAAGAAACACAGTCAGAAACTGCCTTATTAATACAACAGTAACCCTTGCAATGTATGTTTTTTGCTTTCTCATACTGCTAAATGCATTGCAATAAAAATAATTTAAAAAAAGAAAAAGAGAGTATCATGGCAACATAAGCTGAAAAACCTTCACAGGGCTATCATAATGGTTTAAGACTGGACAGAACAGTGGAGAAGGCAGTTTATCAAGGAAACATTTAAGTCTTCAGCCCCAAGGACAGAAAAGCAGCAAGTCACTAAATACAGAAAGTTTCACATATAGCTACGCTACCTTCCACTTGAGTATCTTTAGTCTTTCACATGAATCAATTTTAGAAGTCAAAGAAATATGCCAGATAGAAGAAATTCCAAACAATAGTTTGATTCACAAAAAACCCTAGGTAATTAAGATCCTTAAATAGTTTCAAATCATAAAACTGACTTGAAAAAGTTTTAACTGCATCTGTAGTGCTTAAGTAGAGCCTGAATGCCCAAATGTATCATATAAACACTTGCTCTAAGACCAACTGCAATTCTACTGGGCAGCTGGCACCCACTTCTCATCTTTGAAGTGTTGAAGTAAGATTAGCAGTCTAATTTCTATAAATTATCAACAATATGCACTCTTTATCAACAATGATTATGCCCTATGATTGAACATCACTGCTTTAAAAAATTTAACTGCCTACTTTTGCACTACATGGGCAAATACAAAAGAAGTCTTAAGAAATCCACTTCCTGTGAAATACTTACTGGATGGCATCCAAGATGAGGACAAAGAAGAAACCAGTGGCAGAAAGGGAAAAAAAATCTTATGCAGTCCCACAGTGAAAGGAGAAGGCTGCATTTTTGGATGTATGCATCTGTATGTCCAAAAAAGGACTAAACACAGGATAAAGAGGGTACAGAAAGAGAGACAGACACCAACAGTGGTAGTAAATCCATCAGGTGAGACATGGCTAGCAGTATTAAACAGAACACAAAATTAAAAGAGCAATTATTTCAGAACAAAATTACTTATGAAATAATTTAGAGAACAGCCCTCTCCTCAACTCACACCTCGAAAACAAGTTTTCAACAAACCTTTGCTTAGACTGAGTTTGCTTTTTCCCAGAAGGATACTTCTTATCCACCTCAAATGGACTATATGGCTTCGGAACACAGTAGTTTAGAAATGGAAAACTCGGTAATTGCAGATAAAATGGTCTGTACTGGCTGCATTAGACAAAACAAGTGCATCAGAACCATCAGAAATGGAAAAGTTCATAGCACAAATTACATCAGGTAAAAAATCTTGAAAAAGTGTTTCTCTTTTACATCTGACATACACAGAACGCTAAGCAGATAAACATCCTAGAATAAGTAATTCATTCCTTCCTATGAATTTACTACTTTGAGTTTCCAGAGCTGTCCTACACATTTCCTGGGATATGACTTTTGTGCCTACCATTTTTTGTGAGCTGAGTACCCAATAAACCTAAGAACAACACAGAAAACAGTGCACTTGTGCTCCTGAGAAGTAGCTGTAGCAGTTCCTAACATCCAATGCAGTAATTTATTTGTTTTCATTTTGCCATTTTCTTCTTAAAAAATAAATTGACCAATTCACCATTCAAAATATAAAACCTGACCTTTTCATCTTCCAGAAAGGTAATTTTCATGCACACCACTGTACTTGGAGAGGTATCAGAACTAACACCATACCAATGCTCTAAATATATTAACAATGTTTAAAATGGGGCATGCTGTAACATTCACATACTGAATCATTTCACTGAAATGCTGATGCCAGAGCTCAGTCTGATTTTTTTCCCCTCATGTTGCTATTATAAGCAACCCAGGCAAAACTACAAGAGCAAGTCTGGAAATCATAACAGGGATAGNGGTCAAAGAATTTGGCACTTATTAACAACACCATAAAACAGAAGTTATTTAGGAACTCAAAGGTGCAAAACAGCACCTTTTTTTACAACTCATTGTTCTGTCAACTTCTGGCAAACTGGCATTTTCTTACACAGCCAGGTCTGATTGAGACCAGAAAGATGTGAACATTCTGAAGGGCTGAAAAGATCAGATTTCAAGCTACGGGGGATACGGAATTTTTCCTTTTAAAAATGAATGATCGAACAAGAAATTAAACCTAATTTGAAGGAATGACTTTAACTGTAA
>VWZD01007176.1:228577-304560 GCA_013396695.1 Sakesphorus luctuosus | reverse complement strand
CTAAACATCTTGTTCTGCTTCTGAACTGTTACTTATGTTGCATAAACATTAAAAACATTATGTTACATAAACATTTAAAAGTGCTTCGGGTATTTAGTACCCCATTACATTCTGAAGTCAAATTCACATTTATATATGAATTTCTTGTACTTACACAAGCGTGTTGGTCCAATTCTTCCCACTACCCTCATNATTTCAAGCTACGGGGGATACGGAATTTTTCCTTTTAAAAATGAATGATCGAACAAGAAATTAAACCTAATTTGAAGGAATGACTTTAACTGTAACAATTTCCCTTTTCTTACACCTAAACAGTCTTGGCAGGACATGAATGTTACCAAGTTGGGACTACAGAACTGGGATTTAGTATACAAAGTTTTATTGGCCTTTTGGGCAACAGGATCTGGATCTAAGAAAAGATGTAAAGGTTCAAAGCTTCCAAGTTTCCCTCTCATTCATATGGCCTTTGGCAGAAAGTAACCCAAAGAATCCACTCTCATGATCTACAAACTAGAACTACCTATTAAGTTTCCACTTCCATTACCTATTGCAAATATTCCCTTCTATACTTACTACTTGCTCAGTCTCATTTGGTAACTAAACACATTTGTATCTTATTACAAGAGGACAGTATATCTGGCATTTGAAGTCAGAAGTTGAAGGAAATTAACATCTAAGGACACACTTCCTCAAGTAATTCTGAATTACTCAGTTTAAGAACCACATTACTGAATGCATGAAGAGAACACTTACCAACTTTTATCTTCCACCCTGATAAATGGATTTTTCAGTCTCCCTGCTCAAGAGATGAGAAAATGAAATTAAAAGAGAAATACTTTTCTTCAATGAGCAAGTCACTGCAGTAGCTGAATAAATATATAACAGACTTAATTTTAAAATTCATTATGTAGATATTTTGACACCTCTTGATTTCTAAAAGTTTTTCTACATGTTTTTCTTGGACATACAAATTGTAATGCAGCACCACACCTGACCACATGAGAACTGTAGTACATTTTTAAGAATTCAGTAAACATGGCAAACCAGAAACCTCTACAATTATTGAAATACTCACTTTTTGACTTTTGACTAGTAACATGTTCTCCCTGTCGAAAAAAAGAAAGAATGTATAAAATCTCTATGAGTGTTATTCTGCACTTCATTTCAGCATTTCACTCTAGATAATTTAAGTTATGAGAGTCTACCTGTGTTAATCATGTCTTCATACACAATCATGATGAATTTGCAGGAAACTAAGCTCACTAGGACTTTAGAAATATGGTAACACTTTTCCAAAAGAAATAGTTATTTCTACACTGCGAAAAAAGCCAACCCAAAACCAGTGTTCTATTTCACATGCTTCAATCTACTTTTCCTAAAACCAAAACTAAACAAAGAAATCACAAAGCTAAATGTATATGTTTACTCTCTCCTCCTGAAAATACCTTGCCTTGCCATGGTTGAAAGTTGATTCTTAAATACAGATAACATTTTTAGAACACTTTATAAATCCTAATTAATTGCAAGCTGTAAAATGCCCCCCAAACCTGCTCATAGCAACATTCTCCAATTAAGACAATTCATTTGCATGAATTTACACAAGTTGGGTCTGTCTTTATTTTTAGCAATGAAGTTTAAAACTAAAAAGAAATTTGTCTTCAGAAAAAAGTAGAGTTACATTCAAGCATCAGCTGGTAGTTGTAATTTATTCTTGTAGAGGTACAGACTCAGTTTACATTACTAGCAAGTAAATGCCACCCTGCTGTCCATGAACACACTGATGATTTGGCAGAGGATTTTATGTGGCCTCAATAATAACCCGATGCTGCATCCCAAAATAAAGTAACACTCACTAGGTAGTTTAGTTCCATTTACTTACCAGAGCTCTGTGCATGGACTAGACAATTGGACACCTTCATATGTTTAGTTTAAATTACAGAGCAACTGCAGACGGAGCACATGAGCAACTCCAAGTTTAGATCTCTCACTGTATCACACACTAAAACCCGGAGAAACTGGGATGTTCACATGTGAAACGCACATTAAGGGCAGGACAGCTTGAAGATGCTTTATGCTACTTTTTTACAAACGCAAAGTAGCAGATTCCTTATAGAGATGACTTCTCCAGGAAACATAGCTGTGACTTTGCAAAATGACCCATCAAAAGGAAAGGGTTTCTAATCACTGTGTCACAGGGGAAGCTATACAAGGCAACATAATGACAATCTACATCATACTAAAACCACACTATAATTTTGTTTGTGTTTATTACTTTCAAGGCAGGAAAAATGGAAACTTCAGACAGCTCAGCACTTCTGATTCTTAGATATCCTTTTCAAGAGCAAAGATCTATACATTATGGAGTCAATGCTACTATGAAAGTTATGTTTTAATAACTTTGAAATATGTAGCTAACACTTCATGTTTTTCAAAGATGGTTTTTAAATCAATTTACAAAAAATACTGGTCTATGAAAAACTGAACATGAGCAAGACTTCATTAAAATAAAATATGCAAGCTTCACAGTAGACAGTATTTAGTACGTTAGTGTTTTTTCAGTTAATGAAACAAATGGCATTTTCACAAAAGGCAAAGAGCTACTTACCACTTCTTTAAAAGAACTGTCTGCTTTCTTGAGTAGATAGAGCTCCCTTTTCTTTAGTTCAATGCAATTCTTAACATCTAGTAAAAAGAGGGAGAATTACACTCAGGGTTTTTGTATGTCTGAGGCAACTGTGATTTTTAATATTTTGAATTTAACAAAAGAATATTTACATGAATGTCACAAGTTCAAGTCAGGCTTTCTCTAACAAAAATATTTACCATCAATATGAAGTATCTTCATTCCCCAACTCAAAGCATTGGACAGTATACTACCAGAGGGGATTAAGTCCTGCAAACAATAAATTGTAATAAAAATCTTAAGCAATATATAGTAGATTATTTAACATAATTACAAATATATTGGAACATGTGATATGAAAGGTGAGATTAAAATGTAGATACTTTGCTTCCTGTCAAAAGACTATTGCTCTCCTCAACTGACTTTTCCATCTCTGTGTTACAGCACTTCAACATTTAAACTTCCAGAAAGTCAAAACTGTTCTCTATTGCTGTATTTTACAGTAAGAGTTGAACAGTGACTTTATACATTTTCTTTAACTTCATGGGCACCTCTCAAGTAGTAGTTGTATTTGCAATCTTGACAAATTTTTATACCGCCATAAGACTCCTCAGACACTGAATTCTTCAGGAAGTACCCAGAAAGCATGACCTGACAGTTCACTTAGGACCATCCCTCAACTTCTGTCTGAGCATTCCATGACTTCACTTCTCACTAAGACCACTCTTACTACTGCTTGTTTTCTAGAAGAGCAAAACCAAACTTTCTGAAGCATGAATTCACTGATTACTGGGTGTACCTGTTCTTTGATTGCTTTTTCAGCCAAGGATTTTCCTCTGCTCATACACACCTACATGAAAACAGAAACACATTGGTAGCAAGGTGAGGCAATTTACATTGCTGTTAACAAATACATGTTAGCTGTGAGAGTCTACTTTTGTTGACTGTACTGCTAATTCCTCACAAGGTTATTGTTGATACAGTCTACAGGGAGAAAAATGCAACTAAAAACCCCAAAAAGTAATCATTTTCAGCCAAAGCAGGTCACTGCATGGGTGAAGCAGCGTTACTGCTGGAACAACACAGATGGTGTGCCAGTGGCACACACCAAAAGATGAGGTTCCACCGGCTGGGACTTGTGCAAATTAAGCTGACAGTCATGAAGATAATCATGGCCTCTGTCTTATCACCTTTTCTATCATCAGTGCATCTCCTTTTGTACTTAATACTGTTTGTTCATAATGAGCTGCCTTTACCTATCCAAGTTATTTACAAAATCAGGTGATCTCACCTATGCAATGCACAGACCAGCCTGCAGACTGGCTCACAGTCATGTTTCTAAGTAAGTACCACAGACACAGGACAGGTAATTATTTTCAACTGTACTTTGAAAGGACACAAGCCTTGCCCATGTAAGAAACTTCACATAAACCTACATAAATTCAGATACTAACTGTTGCAATTAATGTGATCTTCTAAGAAAGGGCTGAAAACCCCCTTAGTATTCATAATGCTCAATTTTAATTATTTCCTTGAACTACTGCCAAAGGATGCTTCTGTTGATACCTGCTTTAACAACACCACATCAGCCAGACTTTAACAGGTTGTGCTGTGAAAGAGACCAATCACTGGATGCCATAACATGCCTATCCACATTGACCCAGCTGTCAAACATATTAACATCAATGTTATGTCAGACATACTACCTCTAGAACAGATTTTAGTGTACTCTTGCTTATTTGCAAAACAGGCTCCTTTTTAGTTTCTGAAACTCTGCTGGATTAGTTTGAGTTAGTTAAGTTTAACAAGTTAGCCTGAATAAGGGTTTAAAAATATATCTGAAAGAAAAACCCTTGTTCACCCAAAGAACTGCTGCCATCTTTAGGAAATGAAACAGAAAAAAAATTATAAGAGCATATCCCAGGGGTTGTACCCGATTTGCAATACTATTACTAAGAGCCTTACTGTATCTACCAGCTTAAATGAACTTCCATCACGTTGATCTTTTCGGTTGCTGGGATGAGGTGAACCATTTCCTCCCATATGTGCAGATTCCGGGCTAGGAACAGGAGAAATCTGACCAAGAGTCCGTGCAAATTTTGCCTCCTTTTTACTCGTCACCAGATAGTTGATATCCTTACTAAGGAAACTCTCCACTCTCTAAATTTAAAGATATAAAATATGTGATTATTTCAGGACAATAGATCAGTAACTCAAATTTTACATCGCATACTTTAAAGAAAAGTGATAAAACTTCTAGAATAATTAGGTTCAAAACCACTGAATTAACAAGAACATATTTTCTAAATACAAACAATGAGTTGCACTAGCATCTTACCATCACAAATTCTAAGTTCATTTTCTTAGTTTTGTAATTTTTATCAGAAGAGCTTTGCAATGTTTTGATTATTATCACTTTTTGGACTATTCAGCTGTAATACTTTCCAAACAGAAGAATTCAAACACTGTATTGAGGAATAACAAAATAATTCAGGGAAAACCACTGTCTATATAATTTTATCTAACAGAAAGTACATCGAAGCATTCAGCTAAACTTAAAAGCATGTGCGTGCAAATGTATTTTAGTCTGCAAGAAGCTGTAAACTTATTGAGTTCAGAACCAGCAGAAAAATTAAAATTTCAGGAGTTTCCATGTTTCACACCTATAGTACTCATAACACTTCTCAAAAAGTTAAAGTCTTTAGTAGATGCATATTCTCATAATCAGCAATATAAATATGTGGTTACTCTATTCTTGTTCTCTTCCATTTTGCTCCTTCAGTAACTCATTGCCAACTATTGTGAGAGCTATTTGCCTTGTTATTTCTTTACAGTTTACGTAGCTTAAAGTATTTTCCTTTCTTTTTTTGGAAAGGACAAATCACACAGGCAGCAAGGTTGAAACTGTGCCTTTCGATGCTGCTCTACGTACCTTTTACAGAAACGGGACACTGAGGGAGGCACTTGAGTGCATTCCACACAAGTAACAACAAAACACTTGGTAATTGGTCTTGAGGCTGTCAGAGCACCTCAGACTGAGGCCTTTACTCCCCAGAATAAGCCTGAAAACCTTCCTTTTCAATCGTTGATTTGTAACCTTCCCTTTCACATATGAACTCTCAAAATTCTCTTTCACAGAGAAAGACAAAAGACATTGTGCACTTATTTGATGTCAAATGTAAAGCGATGCATTTCATTTGAAACCATGTTACTGCTATTCCTTATCACTACTGTCATTTCAGACAGCATCTTGATTTACAAGCATCACTTTCATAAAGCTGCTCAATGTTCTTCTGAGGTCAAAAAAGTACTGCCAAAGCAACATTCAGAATAGCTGGGAATTTAAGCAGATCCCCTTTGCCTCTGCACTTTAACGGCCAAATTTTATCTACACCAACTCAAATATTCAACTTTAAATTGAACTAAGCAATTTCATTGCTTGTGTTACTATCATATCCTGCACTTGCTTGTATCAAATAGTTTCTTCCATACAGAAGAGTGAATTAGGAAAAAAACCAGTAAGATGCTTACAAAATGTATTATTTAAATAAGAGCATTCAAAAATACTCAACAACATTAGTTGTAACATCACCTCAAATAATGAAACTTAATAAACTTTGATAAAATTTTAAGCCAAGTGAATAATCAACTGAATACAAACCTTTATAACAATAAACACTTGTTACAATCAGCAAAGCAGCTTCTCTTGAAAAACCACAGAATAACGTATTGATAAGCTCATTGTTTGCATTAAACACCAAGACAAACAGTAAAATAAAACCCCATTACAGATAAAGCACAAATAACATTAAAATGCAGTCACAAAGAACACAAAAGACACATTCCACATGTACCTATTTCCTTCTAGAGTCATACAGGTCTCTATCATTAACTTACCCCTCCCAGCTCTTTGAGGTCCTTTCCTAATTTTTCAGAGATCACATTTGATGGGATATCCAGGTAAAACGACTTCCCAGTGAGTGGCTTAAATTTAAGTTTCTCTGTTTTTCCTGTATCTTTCTTCACATTCTTGAGAGAAGATCCTATCTTTTCTGGTTATGCTTGTTTTCCATCTGCTGGGAAAAAAAAAGGCAATTTAAACAGAACTGGGTTTTGCTTGTTTTTCATGAAAATTCCTAAATTATGGAAATGGACACAGTGAACTTCCATACAATCCATACAATGGGGCTTGGGCTGGAAGGGACCTTAGAGACCACCCAGTTTCACCCCTTCCCCCCTGCCTCTGCCATAGACAGATACACCTTCCAATAGACAAGGTTGCTCAAAGCCCCATCCAACCTGGACTTTTAAAAAACAGCTATTATGTTAAACAGGTTAAAACCCAAACTGTAATAATAATCCCTCATATGGCCCTTAAAAGTTTTACCTTAAAATGATATCCTAAAATGAACTTTTTATTTCAGTTGCTATATAATACTATCAAGTTTTGCAGCAGTTTGGCAAGTATTTGCTATCTGTGTGCCACAGTACACGCACTCCTTGCACAGTCAATGAGAATCACAAGAACACCATTTTAGAACAAAATCTGTCTCTTTTATTCATCTAAAACACAAGAGAGTCATAGGGAGTCTTTAAAAAGGACAGTCAAAAGTAACTGAAACATTAAAACCCACAAGCTCTAGATCCTACCATTTATCTGAATTTTCAGCACACACCTGAGATGCAGGACAAATAAGCTCACATTCAGAACCACTGCAGTTATGATCGCTCTGTCACAGTGAATTTTACTCTAAAAACTAAGAAACCACATACAGCAATCAAACTGTGCTGATGAAGCTACTCGATGCTCAACACAGAGCACGTGATAACTGTTACGACTAGACATTTAAATAAGCAAACAAAAAAACTCAGTCATGGTAAGAAATAAGCCTCATTTCTCAAAGCAAATCTTGGAGCGTGGTGGAGTTCTACAAGAACATAATTTACAATGACAGGAACAGAACCATCCCAAGACCTGCATATATTGATTTTACACTGTCTTTTCTTCCTCACTGACTCATTCCCAGTTGCTTCTCTACTGAGAAACTCAAGACCACGAAAGCTGCTAAAGGAAGTGAGCAGGCCTCTTCTGAAGACAAAAAGTCAACATGCAAAACAGTGTCCGTGTAGAGTATTTTCTCCCTCGCTGAAACGGTCTTAGACAGGAGAGGGAGCAGAACCACCACTCGTGCTACAAGATTCTCTGTCTAGGAATACTCTAAGTCGGGCAGAAACAGCAGTCAGCTTTGTAGAACCCAGAAGACAAAAAACACTAGGGAAACAGGAAAATGGGGAGGCATAAGCCAGGGTAACTGATGCAGAATCTAAACAGAAGAAATGGATGGTAAGCAGGCGTGCAAGCGAGATTTCGCAGATCAGAGATAGAATACGGTTGTTATGCCCAGCACACACATGAGAGGGCAGGTCAAAATTAGCACGCTAAGCACTTGAGCATACATACTGAACTTTTCCGGGAGGATCAAAATTTTGGAGCGGGTTGGCAGGCCTGCAGCAACAAAGAGGTCCCTCCCGCAGAGCGGCTGCGCCCTGACCCCGCGGGGCCAACGAGCCTCCCGCTCCCGACCCCAGCGGAGCAGCGGCCCGGCCATTTCCCAGGCACCCACCTGCCTCCCTGCCCTGCCACTGGCTTGTAAAAGGGAACGAGTCCGCGCCAAGGCCACGCTTTTACGTTTAACTCCCTAAACCACGCAAAAGCCAGAGCCGGGAAGGCGGCCCCGACCCCAGGCCGATGCTGAACGGACCCCGTTGGGGAAGGCCTGAAACCCTCCGGCCACCCCCAGCGCCCCGCAGCTTACGGGGACGCGCTCCTTTGTCGGCGGCCTCCGCAGCGCTCGGCTTCATCTTCCCCCGGAGTCACATCCTCCTCTGCGCCGCAGCCGCCACCACCTGCAGGGTCAGCGCGGCCGCCGCGCTCGCCCCTCACCGCCCTTCCCGCCCGCGCCCGGCACCGCCCCCGGCACCGCCCCCGCCAACGGCCGCGCGGGGAGGGGCGTGGCCTCCCGCAGAGGGGCGTGGCCTCCCGCAGAGGGGCGGGGCAGCGAGAGCAGGGGAGGAGGCCGTGGGGCTCAGGGGGGCCGTGGGGCAGGAGGCCCGGGGGCAGAAGGCTCGGAGTGTCGCAGCTGCGAGAGGCGGGCTGGGAGCCCCAGCTGCTCTCCCTCCTCGCCTCCTCCCCACCTCGTTAGCAGTTGTTAGAACCTGAGAGGCCAGTTGTTTATGCAGTTTAATCTTTCTTATCTTTCACTTGAAACTTACTGAAAACGAAGTAACACAATGTTCCTGTAGAGCGAATAAAAAGCGTAGATCACTGTCAGCTAATAAAGCCAGGGCTGCATTTAAGCACAACATGCGTTTTTAAAGATATGTCTTTATTTGGGGATTTGGTATTGAGTGAGTGTTGGATGAACCGGGAGACCTTTCTGGGTTTTCTCACAGCAGCGAGGGGAGGGCTGGGTGGGTTATTCTGCAGTGCTGCAGTTTATGGGCTGCGGGCTGGGAATTTATCTCTTTGTGGATTCTTTACGTGTTCTTAAATACTTTGTCACAAGAAAAGGTAATATGCGTTAAGTAATTAATGTATTTTACAAAAACATTTCTGTGATGTAATTCATGTTAAGAAGGATTTCAAAAATGTATTGTTTCTAGAAAACTTAGTTACAAACACGGCTCCAATACTCTAATCTCAAAAATTAGGGAAATGCTTATATACAAGTAGAAAACTAATACTGCTGGTTATAAGTAACGTATTAATGAAATCTTAAAATATTTTTGCCCTTGATTTTTTTTCTTTTTTCAAGTTTTGAGAGTAATCTTGTTTTTCTGTTCCTTAACAGGTTTTTTTCAGGATGTCAGATGTAGGGGAATGGAAATCCAAGAGCCTCAGACCCTTCTGAAGCAGATGATGTCCTAAAGGATGCAAGCTTTCAGCCCATTCTTCCTACTTCTGACATTTTCTCCTTATCCCCGTGCTGCCCCACTCTGGCTCTTATTTCTCATCCAGTTCTGATTCACTTTTCCTCCTCAGTTTTAGTCACCGTGCCTTTTTCACTGATAGACCATAATTCCTGCAGTCCCTCAGAGCACAGAACATGTTTGATTTATATGCAACATTTATGGAACGTCAAGACAACAAAATACACAGTTTTGGCATTTTATTTTTTTTCTAAATGATTAATGTTTAGAACTGAGAAAGACGCACATAACTGATTTCCCATGCACAAACCCCAGAAACTCAGTGGTGTCTTTACATGAAAGACTTCAGTTGAACAACACATGAATTTCACACCAGTAGCTCCAAGAAAAGAGCCATCAATGAACATGACTGAAGATCATGATTATAGCCCCCTCCAAAATACTGATGTAACCTAGTGTGAGAAGTGTTTAACAGCAAACAAGACCCATGAAATCACTTTGATGTAGAATGTTATCTTGTGAAATACGGATTCCCTTATTTTATTTGTAGTAAAAATGCATCTCTAGTTTACAAATTTATATTAATAATGTTACTCAACTGTCATGAGAGAACAGATACTTAATGCAATAACAAAAAAAAGTTACATGAAGTCATGGGCATTCCGACAGTGTATGGTCAAAGTTAATTACAGAGAAGTTAACTGGGTGGGCGCACAAGGGCTTGAAAGACAAGATCTGGTGGATTTTGCTAAAATGCTTTAAAATTCTGCATTAAAACACCATCAGTTACATACCCTGCCATGGATGCAGTGACTTCTAGCGGCATGGACTAGAGAGCTACGAACATGTATTTTGAACCTCCTCCATCTTAAATCCAACAGTGCCTTGAGTTCCAGAGATGGGTAGCCTCATACTTACAAAGGCTAAACACTTCCTGTAGTTTCAGTAAAGGTAATAATGAACCCTCTTTCTTTCAAGCCCATCCTATGATGACCAGTTTTTAGTAGTAGTGCCAAGGTATCATCACAAGAGGGAAATCAACTAAAACTGTACAGAGTGTAATGACATACTGTAAACACCAAAGAGTAAGCAATAATTAAAAATATGTCCTGTATTGCAGCTACTCATGTAAACAATTTATGAAATTTCTTTGGCACAAAAAAGCATTTTCCCTAGCACTTATAAATACAACATACTTACATGCACTTAACGTTTGTTTAAAAAGTTACTAATTATAGTGTTAAGCATTACCTTGATTAGCAAAATTCATAGATAAGATTGTATCTTACAAAGAATTAAGAATATAGTTTGCAATTCAAAAATTACGTTGCAAACTTTGTAGGGTAATCTGGAAAGTTAGTTACATTTAAAAAAATGTCTCCCTTCTTTTTTTCCTATCAGTAATTTAAATCAATGGCAAGTAATTTGAGAAAACTGATTTAAGAAGTTCTGCTGTATTATTTTACCAAGAAAAATACCTATTGCACTACTACAGGGATGAGAAAAGTCTTTAACATGGAAATACAGTCATTACATTGTCTTTGTTTCCCCTTTTTCACTCTACTTGGGATCTTGTCAATAAACATAGAATCCAAACTTCCCAAGGTGTTAACCCCACTATCCTTAGTGCCCATCTTTCCAGCAAGAAATTTCTCATATAATCTTAGATTATCTGTAACTCAGGTTGTCTGAAAGCATTTAGTGAGTTTCCTCACCATTTAAAAATTGCTACGTATGCTTGATTTATATGATCAAGTTACATTTGTTATTCACATGCAACTTCAAGAGTTTGCAAGAGTGTCTCAGTGTGATTCTTCAGTGCGATTTGGACATCTAAGTGCCATGATACTAACAGGAATGCAAAACCTAACACTGAGCCAACTTGGGAAAAGCTGTTGATAGCTTAAATATGCTGTTTTATGTCCTACACACCATACACAGATGAAAAGCTGTAATTTTAGATAAAGTATTTATTTGCCTATAAAGACTGGTGTTAAGGATTCCTTGTCTTTTCTGCAAGGGTTGATAGATATTTAAAGCACTGCAGAGAAGTACAGTGGCTAAAGCAGGGCCAGGCCAGTGCAAGGAGAAACAAAGCTGATGGCAATTAAGTAGGGGACTGATTTCCAACTGTTTAATTTTAAAAATCATTCATAAACATCAGATTATACATTCTGTACCGGACCTAGAGCTTTAAAGAAACCCAGACTAAAAGAGAAAATCTTGAAAAGTTCTCTGGGGGAAAAAAGGGTGAATGAAAATGGACAGAATTTGTAAATTACACAGGTAACTAGAAAAAGAAAAAATAAAGCAGCTTATTTTTTTAACTCAGAACTAGCAGTCTTCATTGCAAGTCATTTTATGGAACATAAACCAAATGCATACAACACAAAGCTCTTCCTTCTTGTGTGTTCCTTCAAGATGGTGTTAAGCCTGGACTTGTCATCTCTGTTGTGGGACTTGCAAGGTATTCACTTGATTTCAGACTTGTGAGAGACTTGTAACTTGCTACTGACGTAAGAGAGCCACAAAGACCAAGTAATGATGGAGTGTCTTCCTTCCCTGTTAAGAAAAACAAGAATTAACCTAGTAAGTTTTACAGCACAAGATGACCAAAAAAACCCCAAACAGTAAGGGCAGTTTCATCTACACTATTATGAGTTACACACTACTGCTTCAGCATGGGCATGCTTCATAAATGTAATTAGGAAGACATGTAACTTACTGCCACATCTTCCCTATCTAGGTGGTACAGAGATCCCTAGCTGTGCATTACAGGCTGGGCTGTTGGCAGCCTCCTGCAGAGGCAGATCCAAGGCTCTGCTGACTACACAGTAAACTGAAGCTACTGATTCCAGCATCAGTTCATTGTATATAAATAGTCCATTGTATATAATGGAAGTAAAATCACTAATACAATGTCCATACCAAAGATCTAATTTTACATCCCACAGACTGGAATCAGGATCTATTTCTATCAAAATAAGAATGTTTTGTTTTTTAAATCTTGGTCATTTGAAATGCATTAGGCTCCAACCACTGGAAAAAGCCACACAGTGCAGGAGTAGAAGTGCAAACATCTGCCTTGTCATCCAAATACACCTGACAGCCAACATGGGTATGGAACATACCCATAGGAAACCGCCCGCATTGTACAATTTCTCTGTTTATTTTATGTCTTCCCTTCTCAGAATATCTGTTCAACTTATTTTGTGCCAGCTCTGCTAATCCGTTACATTGCAAAGAATTTGATCTACCTATTTCATCCTCCTGGCTCACCTACAGAATAGGAAAATCACCCTAAACTAGAGATTAAAATTACCTCAAAAAGGTCACAGGCACAAGATTTTATTGATGGGCCACATCTATAATCACATCTATAAAGCAGCATTTCTTTAAATGTTGTCACGTGTTCCTGACAGAAAAGGTTTGTCCTCATGAGAAGGATGTAAGAAATAAAACCCCAAACAACCCAAACCATGCCTTGCTCTGTAATTCATTATGAAAAAAATAAGGTGACATGTAATTCTCTTGCATCATTTATGGTTCTTATAAGCAGTGTCTAGTAGATTTTAGGTCTCACCTTTACTGAGCTTTTTTCAAGTAACTGAATAGCTTTCCCTAAAGAATGACTTAAATCAGCTCTTCTCAAAAGTGTTCACTTTTAGAAAAATCTTTATTACCGTAAAAACAGCTTTTTAAAGACTATATTTAACATGAGAAACATAAAATACAGAGAGCAGTGTAGCACTGTTTGGGCACAGCCCTCCATCTCAGCTACTGTGAAGCTAAAAATCTGACCACACAGGTGGGCTTCAGAGTACTGTGAAAACTTACTACTTCTAATCATTTAGTTAGAACTGCCACCCTGAGAGTCAGACCAGAAATATCACAGCAGGATCACTGTGTCTTACAAAACTACATTAAAACGTCAGTGCTGATGAACGTCTCTGATTTAGAAATGAGATTTTACGCTACTTCTAAAGACAGTGTTGAAATCAAAACCTAAACTGCTATTACCATTGGTTTTGTGACACCTTTAATTTACAGAAGTTACAAAGCAAAAATTCAAATGATTAACAGTACAAAAAACAGTTGAAAGTAGATCTGTACAACAACTCTTTATAATGGCAAGGCTTATTCTGTTTCACTTTAAGTTAACTTGAGTTAAATTAGATTTTAAGACTGCTTACAGTTTTAAACACAATGATACATTTTCCATTCTTGGTATTTTAAAACCAAGAAATTTTAACAGTTATGTAATACTAAGGCTCTGTATTGTCATTTTAAAGCTTACAGTTGATGAGATACAAAAAGGGCTTTTTATATTAATTTATGTTCTATACCTAAAATACTACTATTTCAGAAGTCCTCCAGCATTTTTCTGCTTTTACAATTGCCCACAAGATGGAGCAGCTAAGCACGTTCCTCTGTTTTAATGGAAACACTGTCAGGCTGCTTCTCTGCAGATAAATTTAAATGCAATACGTAAGAATGACAGTGGCAGTTGCAAATCAGTGCCTCTAATCTTTCTTTTAAGAACCAGAATTAAAGAATTTATTATAGCAGAAAGATGTCAGAAGATCCTCCCTGTAGCAGAGCTGACTAGTTCTGTGGTGGAAAGAGACCGTATGCAACATATTTGAAGCTTAGCTTTAAACACAGCACAGAGTCTTATAATTACTGGGGGAGTAGGGTGGGTATCTTCATAAAGCCAAACTTGAAGCAGAGTCCTTAGGGGTTTCCCCAGAGACTCGAAAACACTTTGCATAACAATGAATAATACACTTTTTCAATGCGTATTTTCTTCACGCTGAAAATTCATCTCACAGGGACTGAAGTTCACAGCTATGAAGAACAAAATTAAAGGAAGCCACTAGACTGGCTCTGTACCTTCATTTAACATGTTTGTTCCATCCTGCTTCCCATCCTGTGAGTGACCTGGATCCAGAGAGGATTGAGAAAGACTAACTTCTGCTGAAAGCTGGTCCAGACTCTGAAAACTTTTCCTGCAAATCAAGTGATAGCAACACATTTAATGATATAACTAGATACCTTCAACTCTTCAGTTTTCTAAAAAGAACTAGGCAGTTAATCTTTCTTCTCTTAAAACACTTTTTCATTTGTTTCCTAAATCACTTTTTTCCTAAAGCAATAGTTTCTTTTTCTCTCTCTCTTTTTTTAATTAAGCCAAACAAAGGAAATTTTTATGGTAAACAAGAGAAACTGATTTTATTTACCAGCTGATCCTTCTACACTGTAACAGGATATGCTTCAAAGTATGCTGAGGGAAATACATAATTTTCAGTTTCCCTGTTCCTCCAAAGGGGAATCAAAATAAACATTAAACTTACTCATCCCATCGTTGATTGTGCTTTCTGTACAGTAGAGTGTCCAAGGCAACAGCATTGACATCCAAAGCTCCTGGAGAAGGCCACTGATTGGTGAGGTGAGTAGTTAATTCTTGTCTTGATCTCAAGTCATTATTCTTTAACACAGTTCTGTGAATACAAAAACCAGTAACCCTCAGTCTATTAAATGCAATTCTTTAAGGTACAGAAAGAAAAACCAGGACAAATAGTCCTGACAAAGTTGATCCTAGAATCATCATGGTGAAGAGACCTTCAAGGTCATTCAGTCCAACCATACACCCAGCAGTACCACTGCAACCCCTAAACCACATCCCCCAGTGCCACATCCTCTTGAACACCTCCAGGGATGGTAACTCCACTACTTCCCCAAGCAACCTATTCCAATGCCTGACCACCCTTACAGTGAAATTTTTTTTCCTAATATCTGATCTGAATCATCCTTGTCTCAGCTTGGCCATTTCTTCTTGTCCTGCATGGCAGAAGAGACTGTTCCCCACCTCACTACACCCTCCTTTCAGGTACTTGTAGAGAGCAGTGAGGTGTCCCCTCAAAACAAAAAACCCAGCTCCCTCAGCTGTTCCTCCTAAGACATGTTTTCTAGACCCTTCACAAGCCTTGTTGCCATTCTCTAGACACACTCCACACCTCAATGTCCTTTTTAAAGTGAAGGGCCCAAAACTGAACACAGCACTTGAGGCACAGCCTCACCAGTGCCCAGTACGGCACCATCACTTCCCTAGTCCTGCTGGCCACACTATTTCTGGTAGAGACCAAGATGCCATTGGCCTTCTTGGCCACACTCTTGCCTCATATTGAGCCAGGTGTCGACCAACACTCCCAAGTCCCTTTTTGCTACACAGCTCTCAAGCCATTCTTCCTCCAGCCCTCACATGGGGTTGTTGTGACCCAAGTGCAGGACCTGGCACTTTGCATTGTTGAACCTCATGCAGTTGTCCTCAGCCTTTGCCTGTCCTTAGGCTGAGTCTGTCCAGATCCCTCTAATGAACCTTCCTACTCTCAAGCAGATCAACATTCCCACACAACTTAGTGTTGTTTGCAAATTTACTGAGGGTGCACTCAATCCCCATGTCCAAATCATGAATAAAGATGTTAAACAGGACTGGCCCAAAAACTGAGCCCTGGGGAAAACTGAGCCAGTGACCAGACAGATGTTCTACTTCAAAGGACCAACAAATGGCAATTTTCATAAAGCATCCTAACCTGCTTATTTTCTTAGGGGAAGCAGCCTAGAAACCTACTGAGATGAATTTATTTACAGAAAAAAAGCTGAAACTAGGATCCTTCTGCAAAAGCAATAAAAAAAAGAGCAACTATATGCAAAAGATTCTTTCTGCCAGCATAATGATAATTAACAGCCCAACTGTTTTGCAAACCCACTATGGGAATGTGATGTCGTTCCCCCCCCAGTTTTTTTGCAGTTCGAACACCCTCCCACAGCCCCCTTCAATACTTTTGTTTGAATGAACTAAAACCCAGACATGTTAATTCCATTATATGCTTCCAGACAAAATATAACATGTAATTATTCTGTTTTCTACCACCTTACGGTTTGTAGGAACTTATGTCTATAACTGACAGAAAAAGTATAAACTGAACACCTTACATGTTCGAATTAGTTTTGCCTCAGATTACCATAAAGCAAACCAGTTTTCTAAAATTCGGGAAATGAGCAAGCCAATATGCCGATATTTGAAATCACCTGCCAAAAGTCAAACAGAAATAAGGAAAATACATAGTTCTTCAGGCTCCAAGACAAGATCAGCCTTTTTCCAATAGTACAAGGCAACCTGCCCTTATACTGCTGTTGAAAGTAATAGTAATAGTGCTTTTTGACCCATGAATTCTCCCAATCCACACAATACTAGACAACAGTAAAATGCTGCTCTACAACAAGTTTGACTATCTCTGTCCTGAAGCAAAAAGCTAATGTTATGCATCTCCATACCAAATGGACTCAGAAGTTCAAAGTCAAATGCCATGTTGTTATCTGAAATGCCAAACTGCACAGCAAATTAAATAAATATTCATGGCAAACATTTATGTGACTTTGCAAATAACATTGTCAACAGGTCTATTTTTACAATGCAGTTTTTATTCTGGTGCCATCGGAACAGTTTAGACAGGAACATCAATAAGGGCACATAACACTGCCTAAAGAGCCAAAATTTCCCACAAAACAAAGACAGTGAGCTCAGTAAGGAATTTTTAGCAGCTGAGTTTGAGAGAGGAGACAGATGCACAGTAATACTGCACAAGAGGGTGAAGCACCGCAGTGAATAAAACCAGTTTCAGGAAAGTTTTCTCAAGATGATTAACTCCCCCAGCATTCACACAAGTCAATAATCAACTCCTCTACCCAGGAATCTCTCGCGTCACCCTCCTCTTTCTAAGGGGTCTATAGGAGTAACCACTTTGCTAACCCAAAACCCTTAGTAATTTCAAATATCCTGTATGGTATTCCCTTCGCCATGTAATTACCCAAATTCCATGGGGCACATTGAGCATTAAACAGCAGGTTTGTTACATGTTGTTGATTTAAGGAAACTGAAACAGAGACAGCAAGTTCTCATGAGGTTTGCCAGGTACATTACATCACCTCCTTATTCAGAAGGACATCTTGGATGCTTTCACAGAAGTTTCTCAACAGGACACAATTTATTTGAGCAACTATGCCCACAGTGCCTAAATGCAAATTGCCACACATAAAACACACCCATGTAAATTCCCATTTGGACAACTCCCGTATGTTATCACCACACAACTCAACACACATCTACAGGGAAGTTGCTAATAGTGGAATTTTTGCATTCTATGTGGGTTCCTATACTGAGGTTTTCCCCACAAATCTTTATGCTACAGTAACGTGAAATTTCACCCCTTCTGCGTGAACAAAGAAATCCTGAAGACTCACCAAACTGCTCCAGGGATTTTAGCATAACAACATTAAAAGACAGTTCCACTAGATCATTTCTTAAACCACTCCACCACGTTCAGGAAGACTAGGCACCAAGTAGGATAAAGAACTAACTATTCTCCCCTTAAAACTTCTATTTTGAATTTTTAGAAGTATGTAAAAATAGATTTAAATATATAAAAGCAGTCCAAACACAGTAACCAATATATATAAAATAGTATAGACAATAGAAAATTAGATGAAATGTTCACAGCAAGTCTGTTAGTTACCACCTATTCTTTCAGCTTTGTAGATTATTAAGCTCTTTGCTCTTTTGCAGCCATTTTTATAAAGGCACTGCCTGCAAACGGCAAATCTCTTGAGATAAACAAAGGCAGTACCAGTTTTTGCATGTTAACCAGACTTATTTGAAGAGTCAAAGAATTAAAGTGCATGGAATCACAGAACCATTTAGGTTACAAAAGACCTTTAAGATCATTGAGTGCAACCATAAACCCAACACTAAACCATGTCCCCAAGTGCCATGTCTACACAGCATGCATAATCCTCAAACCCTTAAATCACTATAAGGCAAAAATGAGCCTACTACAAATATTCAAGAACAGGAAAAGAAATGGATACAAAAGCATTTACTATAGAAAGGAGTTAAAAAGGAAGCAAATATGATCAAATTTTAATGAAAAAAACATACAACTTTCAAAACACACAATGTGCAAAAATGCTGCATAAGATCGAGTGCTGTCCTGCTCTTGTTCAGGTAAGAGAAGAATTTTCTAAAGGCTGAGAGCTCTCAAAGTACAACAATTTATTTTATCCAAGGCAGACAGTAGCTCTCCTGTTTCCCAGAATGCAAACACTGTAACCAGGATTAGCCAGATCTGGGCAGAAATGCCACAGGGTTTGAAGCAGGACATTTCCTCATCACCAGGAGTGCAATGAAGACTACAAGCTTTTTACTTGTGGTCAGATGTTTAACCAAAAGAACAATACTACTATTGACACTTATTCATCTGCTTGTACAGCAAAGAAAGTTTGGCACATAAAACCTTTTGGAAGAAAATTCAAGTCTTGACAAAGCAAAAATAAGAAATGAAGAAATGGTTGAGAGGTACAAATGGCAAACAGAGATATTTGTGAAATCTACAAGTTTCACTAAATATTCCAGAATAAAATGTAAAACCAGTGTTTTCTCTTATTTACACACATTAAAAAAAAAAAGGGACAAAAAAAGAGGAACTGCTGAGCTCTTTGGGCCTTAACTGGGAAATACTTCAAAAGTGTTACCAAGAGTTCACAGAAAAATAATATAATGTAACCCATAAACTTCCATATAAAATGCTGGTCTGTAGTAAAACACACTGAGCTGGAATGGCCTATGTACACACAGATTTTGTTCTATCACATGTGTTTCTAAGAACAAGCCGCTAGCAAGAAACACCAACTGAAATCCAGAATGAACTGAACACCGGTAGACCAAGACTCAAAGCCTGAATTTTACAAAGGATATTACTGCTTAACTTCTAACTTACATGGAACAAAGTCCATAATTCATAATAACACTGAAGATCACATATATGTAGTTCTATTTTTAAATAAAATTCAATAAAACATTGTTCTATTGGGTTTGTAGCTGTGAGGATTTCAAGATGATGCAAGGTAAGGTCTGTAGACAATATGTTAAGCCATTTAATACAAAAGTAAAATCAAGGAAATTCCAGAAAGAGATGAGAAGAGAGAATCTAAAAGATAAGGAGATACCATCAAGTCTGAGTGAAAACAAGCATATACAACAAGCTGTTAATGCCATTTCTTCTGACTGGAAGAGAAGATAAAAACAGTGGCTAAAAGTAATAATCTCGGGAAGACAGGTCATATATGGAGAATACAGTGGATCTTAGTAAGAGATTGATGATTGTTTTTTGAATGAAGGAGAGGCAGCGAGATATGGCTGAACAGGGTATCCTCAACTGATATGGTGAGACTGTGGAGTGTGGAAAGTTCTGTGCAGAGTAGGAACAATATGTAGGAACTTATGAAAGCAGGGGGGTTAAACCAATTTATGGTACATTCCCTAATCTAGGCATGAAAAAATTCTTGATTGTGTGATGGTCTGTCAGCTTCCCTTCCCTCATCCACCTAACTGGTACCTTCTCTGCCTACAATCATTTCCATCTCTTTATATTCACATTGGTGAAAAGCAGTAGAATCTCTGTTTTATAATCTGTAAAAAGAAATCAGTTATACCTTTAGCAGTCCTTAGCACAACAGTTTTGTAAGATAATTTCATGTAGTTTCAAGTTCTGAAACACATTATAAAAATCAAGAAATAGTAAAGAGATAGCAAGTAGAGAAAAACTACTCAGCAACAACAAAAACATTAGACTCTTACCAACATCAGTCTGATACTGAATCCAAAACACAGCACTAAGAAGAAAATTAGCTCTATCCCAGCTGAGACCAGGACATTTCTTCTAAAATGACCAAATACCCTTTGTATTACTTCATAGCATGGATTTTTCCATAATGCATATATATAAGAGAAGTATAATATACACAGTCTCACCATGTTAGCCCAGGATATCCTATTTAAGTCATGACATTTAAATTTTTGTGGGTTCTTTTTAATGTCGGAAAAAAAGTCAAAACTCCATAGAAATTCAAAATACTGCTGCAAGTAGTAATTTGTTCAGCAAAACAATCCACAAAAGAGATAAGAACATCATCTTAATACTAGAATACATCATTAAAAGCTAACAAATATTTGGCTTACATTTATGTTTTTTGTTCTCTAAATCAGGAACCACTATTTAAATTAAGTTCCTCTTCAAAAACAAAGAAAAGTAAAACCATTCTACTCATGAGTTCCTGCCTATTACAAAAGAATACTTAGAGTCATTAACTAATCAATACTAACATACTTCCAAGTTGGAACTAAGTGTCTGCAGCTACTTAGGCTCCCTCCAGACCTGTAAATTTACTTACTTTTATTCAAGAATAACAGAAGCAGCCAGAGTGTTCTTCAGGTTTACACACCTATTCCCAAAAATGTCTCTGCATTGTTTTGACTTTCAGTTATTTAATTGTGTATTTAAGAAGCTGAGAAATGTGAGATTAGTGAAGTGTTTCAATGAACATCCTTCTCCTCTAGTGTTCACTGACCCTGTCTTTGTCAGGTACTCTCCAAAATATTTACTTGCAGGTTTCCTCAACTGTTATTATTTTGAGCTGTTTATTTAATGATTTATTATTTTGAGATTATTTATTAAGCACAATCAGGATATATTTTTGTAAGGTACACACATAAAAACAAAATGCTATTGACAAATTACTGCCCATTTCCATCGCTGCTGCCCTTTCAGTTCTGGTACAATGATGTAAGGAGACACTCCGAAGATGGATCATCCTTATCTATTTTTAATTTTTTTTTAAAGAAGCTTTTGTGGTTTGGGCTTTTTGTGTGTGTTCTGCGGTTTTTTTGTTGTTGTTTTGGTTTGGTTTTGTTGTTTGCTTTTTTTTATTTAATTCCTAAGGTAACCCCACAAACAACTCTCTTTGCCACTAGCATTGCTTTTGGCAGCTCAAACGCCTCTCAAAAAATTAAGAAATTACTTATCTGAATTAACACATCTAACACTTCTGGATTTTGAAAGTGTAACCTGAGTTACATTTCAGTGAGGGATGGGGACAAAAGACAACCTGTATGTGGGGTTCTTGCATGCACAACAGAAATTACATTAAATGTTGCTTATCTTGGTCAGTTACTATACTGTATTACCTGGAAATGGAAAAATAAATAAATAAATAAATATTTAATCTCACGTTTAGTCCAAGCTAATACAGAAAAGCCTTATATAGGTAACCACATAGAATTTCTGACTTCATTTCACCTAGACTGGATTTCCAATTTCCCCTAGATCAAATTCAAATTCACGCCATTGGAAGCCTATTCCAAAAGATTCATTTACACAGATGTTTTTGTTTGTTTAATAAACCAAAAGTCAGTTCTGTTTCCAGTTATGCCTATGAAAAACCAGTAATTTCTTACCTGCAAGTTTAATTTCTCCAAATCCAGAAAATGCCAGACCAGTTGGCAATTTGCCCTCCTACCAGCAGATGAAGACAGGAAATAAACCAAACAGACTAATTCCCTAAGAAAGGGAATTATATCAGATGAGTGCTCCAGTTCAACAACTTCCTGAGTAGTGAAAAGTAAAAGTGAAAATAAAAGCTTAAAAGAAATAAAAACATTTGAATAAGAAAGAACAAGCTTTAAAAACCTTTATTTAGGACAGGAAATATGGAATGCAAACTCAAATTGATAGCATACATGAATATAACTAAAATCTGTAAGAGCAAGTCTAAAATAAAAGGGAAGTCCCAAACTGGCAGCACTGTAGCATGACAGTGAGCTGTCTGGACTGGTATGTCATTGGACTTTGAGAAATTAGATCAGCAGGTATGAAAATAAGTTACTTACCAGTAGATTTTGATGCTGCAATGTATCAGCTCTTTCAGGTTTGTGCCCTGTGCACAGGCACAGCATTCCCCAAGCTAGATGCCAGAGCAGTTAGATCCCAGCAGACTTTCTAAAGGCAGCTGCTGCAGTGAAAAAAAGTAGGAATGTCCTACCACAATACATTCTTACTCTTTCTGACTGGCCAACAGATCTTTGTGTGTCACAGCAATGGTACTAGTTGTGCCACAGAACAGAACCTCCTGAACCATCTTCAGCATATTTTTAGTCCTTCCTTATTGTCTCTTAGAGATCTTGAAGTATATCCCCCAGTCATAAAATCAGTTATCAGTTTGATACAGCCTTCAATCTTCTTGACCTTTGGATAACTTGGATAAGTTTTATACTGGCAGAAGTACTGACAGCTTGACTCTTCAGTTCTAACCTAACTACAATCAAGTTTTTGTTTCAGAATATAGACATCCAGAATGGATCAAAACACACTGTAATATGTTAACTTTGCATGTGCTCATTAAAATGGCACTGCAGCCTATGACTGACACTCTTCATGTCCTTGGACAAATAACCAGGCCTGATTCTCTGGAGCAGGGTAACAGGCACAACACAACCAGTTTCCCCAGATCACAGGTCTTGGCAGAACAAGAGAAATATTGAACTTGAGTAGCAACCAAATTACTGAAAAAGAGGAGCTCTAAAGTCAGTTCTCCAACTATGGGATCTTCTTTCCTGGGAAAGGGGGATTCTTAGCGAACAGAATTTTTTTGATAGATTATCAAATGTGCCTTCTGTAAATATCCTCTCAAACTCAGCTTGTCACTGAAAGATTTCTCTTGCTCATGTCAGTGATGTAAATATGAAATACCTGTCTACAGCTGAGTTCTCTTGGAAAGAACATTTCCATGAGGGTGTGGGAAAAAATACATCAAGACCTTCCTCCATAACAGATCAGAAAAAATTACTAAAACCACTGTTCTTCTCAGTAATTTTTTTGGCCATTTTAACATGTTTCCTTTGAACTCAGTAAAAACAGGAGAATCAAAAGCAAAATGTTTGGATAGCTTTGGGTTGACAGAACAATCACCTTTTTGAGAATTTCCACTTTTATTTAAAGCCAGTATGAGTTTAATAGTTTCAGCAGAGATAGTCAACTGTATAATCTCCTACATAAACAAGCATTGCCAAAACTAGCATATGAGCTTCTTCACAATGCCATGTTTCTAATCACACAGAGAAAATAATAGTAGCAAGCCAAAGTAATGTAAGTTCTTCCTGGCAGTTGAATGTGAATTAATACAAGTGCCAAACTATGCAAACAGTAAGACAGAGCTTGAAAGTCTAAGGCAATTGCAGAATAAAAAAATGTAGGGCAAAAGTCTGATCCAAGGACAAAGGGGTAAAGGGACACAGGGAAAAGAACAGAAGAAATAGAGAAATGAGAAGGGAAAACAGGTGGCAAATAAAAATTTTGCCAAATGAAATCCGAGTTATAATTTGGATGATAACATACTGAAAAATTATGATGTTACGTGGTTGTGTAAGAACATCTCAATAACAAACAGAAAAGGCACCAGTTTGTATCTCAACCACTTGCTCTCCAAATGGGAAGGCAGCTAATAAAAGCTTCTTGTTCAAGAATCAGGTAACACACTACATTGTATTTTCTTGGTTATAACTTCAGACATTTCACTTTTTGTATTTTAAGCCTTTCCAGAACTGATTTAGACCATGTTTTGTTTTAGGAAAATATTGAAAAAACAAAGACACAAAGTTGTAGCCTTAAAACTAGAAAAACAAGTTGTAATCCAAACTTACAAATATCATACATAATTTAAAAAACAAATCAAACATTTCTGCCACTGTGTGTATACAGACACTGACCTGTAGCTCACCTTTATTTTGTTCAAACTATTTGCATTTTAGAGAACTTTTATTTTGAAAGTATAAAATGGATTTGCTATATTTTCTACTTAGTGGATGAAAGTTAATTGCCAATCTGATTTATTTAAACCAAAAAATCTAGTAAAACACAACTGAAATTTAGAGTAATTTAAACATCAATTTCTTTTGTCTGAAGAATCTCAGAGAGACTCCTTCAGTATATCAAAGTAGTGTGCCTGCAAATATAGAACTAGACTGTCCTCCCCATTCTAACTTGGCACTGTTCTTTCACCCCTTCAAAAATTGGTTATATTTTTACTATTTGTCATTCAAATCCCAGTTAGTTTGGTATTGAACTTCACATAACTTGCATTAAATATATCAGAAGAATGTAAAAATAACATGTTCAATTTATTTCATTTATGTATAAGCACTATGAAATACCTGCTTTTTTCATCAATATCTTCTGGAATATTGAAGCAAAGCTACAGTAAATGAGTTTGTGGGTTTAAGGAACGAAGCATAAAAACCTGTAACTCTCAGAAGCAAATGGTAATGCAAGTTTATTTATCTAAATGGGTAAAGCACAAAGAGATCAAATTCAGTCCCTATCATCATACTCCAGCAGTTAATGATTATGCACCATGATTGACTTTCTGTACTTTTTAGGTGATGCTTTCTATCCTCTCCATTTGCAGTGTCAAGCTAGTCAAACCCTTTTATGAAATCAAAACATCAGGCTGACCTGTTCCAGACATAAAATAATTCTCTTTGTGTAATTAAAAGAGGAAGCCAGTGATGTTTGTTGTGTTACTATGCCAAAGCAAGTATTCTTTTTCTGTCACAATTCAGGTAAGTTCAGGTATATTAACAGAGGAAGAAACTCCCTGACCACACAATGCACTTTCCTACTGGAAATGCACATCATTTGGAACTACACTGCATTGAGGCCCTCAGAGGTTCAACGCTTGACATTATTATAATTTTGAAAGGCCTTATTGTCCCCTACTCCCAACCTTGTAATTCTACATTGGGTAAATATTCTGGAACTTGGAATGCATGAAGTGCTAATGTCCAAATAACTTATTTAAAGCTTTCTTGATCGCTACTTCCATGCAATGCCTTTATCCATAGAAGTGTTTGGGAGAAAAGATGCCACTACAAAAATGGATTTTAGCATTACACACTGGAGACTCAAAGAAGGGGACAGATTGCCATGCTAATGCCATGCAGTATGCAAAATGCTGAAAGGAAAGTCCCTATGGGTCCCTAACTCTCCGAGGGTGGGAGGAGAGAAGAAGAAAGACTCCTTACAAAAAGGAGTACTTTTCCTTTTGAAGTCAGACATTTTGCTGTAAATATACCAACATATCTTATCCTTGAAGACATCAATGGCTTCAAAAACCTTTAAGCTTTCTAAAATTCTAAGGTTTATTTTAACATAGACATTTTGAAACCCCTTTTTAAAAGTTCTGAATGAGATATTAAAATACAAAGGTTTAAAAATTCAACCCTCCCTTATCTACTGCATCTTGTAGAATAAGTCCTTTCCTTCAGGCAACTATCAACCCAGAAACTTTTGGCTTCCTGCTGTGCAATAAACCCATGTGGATTCTAAGAATAGCATGTCCTTTGTTATGTTAGAGGCTTGACTGCAATTTTTTTTTAATTCTGCATAGTTCTGTGCCTTGCCCTGTATGGTCCACTCCAAATTGTCTGTCCATGTACTATGCCCAGCTGAACTTCTGGTTATATTTTTAAGCAAAAGGAAACACCCATGTCTCCTTGGGTTTCCACCTCACTGAAAACAGAACTTCCCTTCTTTCTGTCTACTACACCTTTGTAAAACAGAAAAGGATTATAATATTGCAGCAAACTTCAAAAGAAAAAATTATGCAAAAACAAAATCCAAAACCCTGCCCACACAGAAGTTTTAACATCTGTCAGAATATGCAGAGTTTTTTCTGTGCTGTAAAACAAAAAAAAATCAAAGACAACTTGAAAAAAGAAGGACCTGAATACAGACTGCAATACCAAGGATTTCAAACTGTTGCTGCAAACTTGAGGGAGACAGAGGACAGACAGGAAGCATTACAAATAAGAGCATGGCTAATGCGAATCAGGGTTTGATAGCACAATCCATGGAAGCTTTTAAAGGAAAGAAGGATTAGCATTCTCCATTTTCACGTCTAGGAAAGAAATTTGCCAAGAAGATCAAAGATTAAAATTTAATCTCTGACTTCCTTTCAGCAAGAAAATAAAGCAGCTACAAGAAATTGGATTTACTATACTGAAGCAGTTGAGAAATTCAGACTCTTCAAAAAAAGAGTAAGTCTTAAGACTGTCTGAAATGAAGGTAAGAGGTCTAAAAAAATCCACTCAGCTTTTCTGTTTCTGCAGACAATTTAGTTTTTGAGCTAGGATTACAAATCCAGGCAACCCACATCTAAGTTTTACTCATAAGGAGACACAAAACACAGGCTACATTTCAAAGCCTTTGCTCAGACAATTCTGCTTCCATTTCCTTGGACAAGCTTTTCCCTGCTTTGTCCCTGACAGCACAGCTATAGCCTACAGCCCCTACAGCTCCGTGCCTTCGTCTGTGACCCTTCCCTGCCTGCTCTCAGCCAGTTCTTGTGGCAGGACTCTACAGCTATAGAGCATTTCCAAAGAGAATCTTGACAAAGCGAGGAAAAGCACAGACACAATTTTCATAAGCAGGTTCTTTAACCAAATGCAGCATGACCGATCACTGAAAAGAAACCACCTTTGCTACAAAGAATATAGTAATCTTCCTTTATGTACTCCGTAACAGATCTGGTAGGACATGGTGTGTTTCTCTGAAACAGAGAAGCTCCTTTTGCCTGGACTTAAACACGTATGAATCTACTCTGCATGCTGTGCTCACAATTGTGCTACGTCCAGGTGTTGCTGAATGAGCCGACAGACCTTTCTGAAAGGCCAGATGCATTACCCTGAGCTCCAAGCAGTGTTAGCACAGGTTAAAAAAGGTGTGCAGACAGAGTACTCCAACACTCAATGTCTGGAAAACAGGGAAGTGTAAGTGACAGGCTGTGTACTGCTCCGGCGTGAATGCATACACAGAACACTTACCGTAATTATAGTGGTACTGAAACAAATCAAATTCTCTGTTTCAAGAGGCATTCAACACTTCTTTGCAGGATCATAGAGGAGGAAGGAATGCCTGTCTCTGTGCATTTTGAATACTCCAGAATACAGTTCTTCGATGATTTGGGATCCCTTTCCCATCACATTTTGAATGTTACAGGATTTTTTCTTCAGGTAGACATGCCATGGGTCACAGGTGTCTCTTGCCTGTCCTCCTGTGAGGTCTTACTTTTAAGCACTTAAGAGCTGTTAATTGCAAGTACTTTAAGGCCTTAAGAACTGCCTTACCCTCACCGTAGAAGTACACTGTTTTTATAGAAAAGTGGAGCCAAAAGCACTGCTCTGTAATGTTCAAGTCTTAGACAAAAACACATCCCAGTGATGGCTTCTGAAGAAAGCAGATGAAGGCCATAACTGGCTCATCATTATTATAATTCACACCTATCACTAGGCAATCTCTTCATCTGTTGATGCTGAAAGGGTGGGAAAAGACCAAGCTGTTGTGAGAATAGAACAGAACAGTTCCTGTAGGAAGAGATTTAAAATGATGATTTAGCCCAACTGCTTGATCACTTCAAGGCTCATTAAAAGCTGAAGCATAATACTAATGGCATTGATGAAATGCCTCTTGAACATTGACAGGCTGGGGCCAACACTCACCTCTCTAGGAAGCCTATTCCAGTGTTTAACTCTCCCCGTACAGAAACGTTTTCTAATGTCCAGTCTGAACCTTTTTGTTGATCAGCTGTGCATTAGTTTAAATGTGATTCACTTTTCTAACTTGATTTAACTATCAGACACCTGCCAAATAAGAGAGAGCTCCAATCCACAGATGGGTGGGCATATTATTAAGAAATCCAATTAAGCTAAGAGACATGGAAAATAAAAGTTACTCTTTTGTGAATAACTAATCTGATAAATTTTCAGTTTCACTATTTTCCAAATACTGGTATTCATGAAATCTGTAAAATAGCTTTTAACTAAATTGAAAACTGTGTTCTTCCTGTAGGTTGGATACTCAAGTGTGTGAGACAAAGTTAAGAATACTGAAAATTGTAGAACATGAAGCATAGCAGCTGTAAAAGAACACTTCCAAGTTTCTCCAATCTCGTGTCCCCATATTTATTTCATGCTTTACAGCAAACTGCCTTATTAAACATGCATATGGGAAAATGTCTCTGTAGGAAATCTATTTTTTAAACAGAAGACCTTGTTGATCTGGTGTTTACCTGCTGATTCTGTGTTATCTGTTTTCCAACTCAGCAACCACAACAACCTATACTATCAAGAAAGTCAGATCTCTATTCCTTACCTCACATTATTTTTTTCTTGGGGTAAGGCAGAAATAAATATAAATTCAGATTCTGCCCAAATCCATTGAGAATATGTGTAAACCATTTTGACTTGCACACCTGTGAAGTACCATTTTGGAAGCATTGACAAATTCTTACTCAACAGAAGTCTGAAGCCATAGAACTTGCTACCTTAGAAACAACAGCCAGTGGAATAGAAGAGCATAATTTTAAAAAGAAAATAGAGAATGTTTATTTATAATAGTTTCAATTACACAGCGAATGATCCTAAAGCAGATCTCAAAGTGTTTTACAAACAGTAATGCTGTATGCCTTGGGCAGAATTACAGTCCCAAACTTGATGTTATCTGCTGATAAAGAATTCAAACAGATTACAGCATACATTTACTGCTTAGAAATGCCACTAATGGTAGAGGAGCAAAACACTAAGATGTGGAAGCACATTCACATAATTCTAAAATGGCTAGATCATAAAAAGCAATTGGCCAAAACTCATGCCTCATTACAGACACAGCAGTGACACAACACACTCTGCTGCCAGGTCACCCTTAGTCAGAATTAAAAAAAAAAAAGACTAAAATAAAAGAGGAGAATTATTAATTTCCAACTATGATTAAAATTAATTATGGTGTTGACCACTAGAGACCTGCTAAGAATATTTCTTCCCTTCCCTCATCTGACAGGCACGCTACACTTACAGCAATAAAAATGCAAAATTTTACCTCTCTTTAGTGTAGTTCAGACTCCTGACCGCAGTGTCTGACAAACAGCTATACAAGAACACACTATCAAGATACAGCAGAAGCTATTCCACAGTTTGAGCCTTCACATAAGAAAGCCAGCAAACACAATCAAACCCTGAAGACTGAAATCTTTAGAACAATCTGATTGCATATATCTCAGCTCAAAATTAACAGCAGTTATGAACATTGAAAATTTCAGTATCAGAGTAATTTTAAATGAGCTCACACCTTCTCCCCACCTTCCTTAGATAACCAGAGATGCCAAAACAGAATAGCATCAATCATTAGGCATACCACTAAGTTTAGAAAATAATTTAGGAGCGGGTATCTCTCAAAAACTTACAGGCAATCAGAGTGGGGGAGGGAAAGAAAGAAACTTGGAAAAACATCTTTTTAATTCCTCAGCTCTGAAATTGGCATAAATAAAATGCAATTCTGTATTTCTGAGGATTTTCATAAAACACATTTCAAGCACTGCCAATAAAATGATCTATCACAAGAAAGAGCAGAAGAAAAAATCTGTCTTTGTTTATAAGCTAGTAATACTTTTTACTGCACAGGAAAGACCCTTATGGATGGTGTCTCTTATATTCTCTTTATCTTGGATTGTTTCAAAGATGACAGATGACTACCATGTTACTTCACGGCTCAGTCACTTAAAAATTACTCCAGATACAAGGTAAAAAACCTTATCTTGTATTTGTTCTGAACAGAAGGGAACATTCAGTTGCTGCAGGTGCATACTGCAGCAGTCTCATGGCAACCTATCACCAGACAGTGAGTCTTCCATCTGTCTGGGTCTTTAAACATCGAATCACAGAATGATGTGGGGTGGAAGAGACCTTAAAGACCATCCTAGTTACAATCCCCCTGCCGTGGGCAGGGACACCTTCCACTAGACCAGGTTACTCAGAGCCCCATCTGGCCTGGGAGTGCCTCTGCCAAAGGAGAGGACCTCCCTACCCAACAGACAGGGCTGAGAGGATCAACTGTACAAGGATCATAAGATATTCAAATATTTATCATACTAGAAGTCACATATGCTATTAAAAAAAAAGCCTTTTCTGTTGTTTTAGCATTTTGCCTTGCATTAAAGAAAGGGTGACTAGCAAACTGTTTCACCAGTTTGACTACTTTTAGGACTACCAGATGAAATTCTACTGTGTCTGAGCCACACACAAATAAATTAGTAACCATAAGTAAAGAAAACAAGTATTTTTTTATACCCTTTTGTCTAACATTTAAAAAATAGTGTTCAAAATGAAGCTGCTTTCAATATTTTTAAGGGTAGCCTTACAGCTGGGAGCAATAAAATATAAAGAACATTTTAGAAAAAACATGTTAAAAACAACATGTTAAAAATTCAAGCAAGTTTACTGTAAGCTATTTCAGACCTAAAAAAAAAATTAACCTCAGAATTATTCTCTTACAGTGCTGCAGTTTTCAGGGGAGCTATTTCCAAATACAATATTTTTCAGCTAAAAAAAATAAAAAAAGCTAAAATACATCAATTTCTTTAAGAAATCTGACTCATTTCCAAAGGATCAAAAGCTCTTTGTATTGTATAGTTAAATAGGTTAAATAATTTAAGTCATACTGCTCTAACAACATTTCTTCATTATACTAACTTACAACTGGTCTTGCAGTTCCACAATGATATATTCCAGCTGCTCCTTCTCCATTTTATGAGCTAGATCCATATCTTCAATTCTTTGTAACAGCAGCTTATTCTGTGAGATGGATTCAGATAGCTGGTTTTCTCTGAGTCGTACCAATTCTTCAAGATAACCCTGGAAATAAAGTTGATAGAAAATTTCAAAGCACTATCAAAAAAACTTCCTTATGTGTGTTCAGTGTTCTGGTTTATGATGTATATGGTTTTACTTTGGTTTAATAGGAGACTCACTATTATTTATCATCAGTATTTAATGGGAGAATCAGACTTTTCTCAGTGGTAACCAGTGAAAAGAGGCAACGGGCAAATACTGAAATACACAAATACAGGAAATTATTTAAATATAGGAAAACTTTTTTTTCCTTCCATTTTTTTTGGGGGGGTGGGGGTTGTTGGTTTTTTCTTTCTTAAATGAACACTAGAACGGGCTGCCCAGACAGGCTGCAGAGAGTGCATCCTCGAGGTATTCATGGCCTGACTTAACGAGGCCCTGAGCAACCTGCTCTAGTCTACCATTTTCTTAGGGAAGCTGCACTAGACAATTTCCAGAGCTGCCATCTGACAACAACTCTTCTGTGATTCTATGATTAAATATAGTTCTATCCACTGGATATATTTATATTTTATAGGATTGTTTTTTGTTCTAGTACAAGTTTCAAGGAACCTTGAGAGCTTTTCAGTATGCTTAGTTCTGCCTCTTCAAACATTACTGTTATCTGGACTGCTGAGGTACTCCCTGGAGCTCTAAGCAGCACTTCAAAAGTACTAAATTATGCGTTAGGACATACACAAATTCCCTGCCTCTCAGAAACATGAAATAATAAAAATCAAACCATTTTACTGTTGGAGAACATACAGGTTTTCAAGTACAAGAGCCAAAAGCAGCTTCCCAAATAGAGGCCTCAAAGACAACAATGGAATCTGCAAGGGTCATGGCAAAGTGAGAGAAGAAACCTGCTAACTTCCACAGAAAGATACACGTGAAAAACTCTACTTATAAAGTTAAAAATAAGATAGAACTGTTTAAATCTACCACTTTTGTGAAATATATCTTAGTTCATATTTAGCTATAGCAGTGTGTTATTAAATAGTTTAAATAGTGTGTATAAGTGTAAAAAAAGAGTGTAACCCTGTTAAATTAGTTCTGTGTGTAACTTTAATTGTAGTCTGTAATGTCCTTGCACAAGGAGACATATAAGTGCCCCACTGTATAAACATTGCACGTTTTTCTCCACCATTCCTCAATTCTGTTATACCCCACTGACAATGAGGACTGAAAAAATAAACCTCAATTTTGGTCAGTCAGATTATCTTAATCAACAACTAGAGGTAGTGAGCCTCAAAAAAGGCCCTTAAGAACTGTGTTTGTGTGAAGTTGGACATTGACATTTTACAAAAACCTTTTAGACATGAAGCACCAGTATCAGAAACACAACACTATGAGCAGTAGATTCCTCTATCTATAATGGCACAGAAATGCACCATCCCACCAGTAAAAGCATATAAAACTCCAGTTAAAAGCAGTACACAAAGAATTTACAAGTTTAATACAACAAAAGTGAACAGTTTAAATCATTCCAAAACAGGGAAGGGGTAACTTCCACATAAGTAACAAATGTGTAAGGTATGACTCATTGACCTGGACATGAGACAACTTGGAAAAGACAAACTCATCATGTTTCCAGAGTGGCCTAGAGAGAGTAGAAAGGAAGTGACTGTTCCTAATTTTTCAAAAAAACAAGAGCTAGGCACCATGAAATCAAGCATGTAGGAGCCAGATTTGAAAGACAGAAAAGGAGGTGCTTTTTCACACAACAGATGGTAGATTCACAGAATGCTTTGCCAAAAAAAAATTGTTTGGATGGTAAAAATTTGAATGGGATGAAGGCGCTATTTGGCAGGTACTTGGAAGAGAGATGCAGCATAGGTTACTACACAGAGAAATCTTACCAGTTTCAGGAAGTCCCTCAGCTGATATACATTGGCCAAGAATGTATTAGAGGAAGCATGGTGCATATTTATGTGATTTGCATTTATTCTTCCCTCCGTATCTATTTTGGCCAAGATAAGACAGTAGGATAACCAAGGATTCTTGGCCTAAACCAGCCCAGTGCTGTTGATCCAATAAATCAATGCTGGGATTTACCTATAAATAATACTCATATAAATAATACCTGACCTTATCCTACCATTCAAACGGCTCAAAAGACAGAGACCTTTATCTTAGCTGCAATCCCGCTGCTCATCATATTGTGACCCTGGTAAACATTATTCACTTACACTGCTAAAGGCTGCAGTACACACGCTTACTTGGGAGGTACAAAAGGAATTTATAATTGTTTGGGCAAAATGAATGACAGTAGAGCAAAAGAAGGATGCAACAGACCCACTATATCAGTTACTAAAGACATTATTTCCGACGTGGTCTATTGTCACAAACATTCAGTTCTCCAACACACAGAATATCAGAAAGCCCCTTTGCTTGAATAAAAACACTGTCTGTGATTAACTGGTACCTACTGCACTGTGTGAAACTCAGTTGATAAAACTTACTGCCATGAAAAGATCTCTAAAAGGGAAGAGAGAAACCAGGAAAGGAGCTCCATTCCACAGTTTATCTAACCTCTTAATGGTTATTTGTTCAAGTTATAATGGAACAGAACTAGTACAGTTGAAGTGAATTATATAAAAACTTGGCAGGCACATCCTAAATAACAATTAGACAATGGAAATTTTTCTGTCTGTAGGAATAAAAAAGCTATTTTGCTGCTGCAATTGCAAGCAGGCATTCTAAAGGAGGACAATTACAAAAGTGGCAATGGCTGTCAGAGTAACTATCATTTTGAAAATTGTTTTAAATGCATCAAAATTTTCAAAGGTTTATCCTAAAATTGATTTAAATTCACCCCTACATTAGACAACCACAGAAGTTGGCAGTTCATTGTGAGAATATTACAAGGAGTAATGTGACTCACTAAAATAATAATGCTCAAAAATTTGAGTATCAGATCAGCAAATAACTGCTATGGCATGGGAATGTTTCTGGATCTTAGACTCATAGATAAACCAAACTCATCATTTGCTGTTACAGCCACTGAAGACCTTTGTGCTTATGCAGACATAAAGCTTCCCAGTGACTGGCTAGTGGATTTGGGCACCATGTTTCAGTATTTTTTCTATAGATGTATGTCACAACACATAATGTGGGTATCCTTGGAAATTAACCACTTGGCTGTACCATGAAAAATAAACATTCACCTCTTTCTTCTCTTCAGTGCTTCTCCAGAGCTGATGACACTTTCCTCAAGGGGCAGAGTGTGAGTTCAGACTGATCCTATGTTTTTGTCAGGACACAACGAAGTAATACTGCCTTGAAAACCTTGCAGTGGCCAAAGGACTGTTGGGATGGGGAGGGCAAGGTTTTAATTTTGTTCATGTATTTGAAGAGATTCCTTTTGAATGGCACATTTTTGTTTAAAGAAGCAGGGGAAACGCTCTCTGTACCAGAGACACCTCCAGGAACAAGTTCTTTCCATCTAGAAAATGATATCAAACTAGCTGGGAAGATTGTACCAGTAACCACGATGCCAACAGTTCAGGCCATATTTCAAAACTAAGAAGTCTAAGAGACCCAAAATGGAAAAGAAATAATTGTATGCATATTTTTAAAAAATGCCTCTCACTTACTACCCCACAGCAGGTCTGACTTTTTCACTGTTACTAAGAAAAACTTTAGCTAGATTCTTTGAAATGTATTAAAGTAAACCAGTTTTGATTCTAATTATTCTGTATTTGGGGAAATAATTACACCTCTAAGCACCCTTTTGTCATTCCAGCCCTTCATATGGTTTACTGTGCTCAGAGTTTCACAAAAATCAAATTCTTACATTAGGAAAATAGAATAATGAAAATACTAATAGAAGTTATTTTAAAAAAAATTAAAAATTTCTTTCTTTTTCCTTTCCTTTTTCCTGACCACTCCTTTCTTTTCCTGTGCACTACCTTCTTTGGTGTTTCTGAACACTCTCTTCTTTATCTCTCACTAGCTAATGTGCATTGTAATTACTGTAGATGTAATATGCCATTATAACAAACTGACAAGCACTATGCTTTTAAAAATGCTATATTACTAAAAGATTTGGACATATGTTTCACCTCATCTTTAACTTTAGTGTCTTGGGTGGTAGATGGAAAACTTACCTTTGGTTTCTACAGTAACATTCAATATGACATCTAAATTAAAATAAAACACATTTTTTTTGTTTTCCTTTCCCATTCTGGCTTCAAGCAAGTCCTGAAACCATTTATTTTCTAAAAACTCATCACAGTATCATTGAGAAGACAGTTTTACTTTTCCTATTAGATGGATTACTTTGCTGACCATTTCTGTTTACTATAAGACTAAGTGTTAATGTTTAACATCACTATCATCATAAAAGCCTTCTGCTGGCAGACTACCTCCATCAATAAAATTCTGCGGCACCTAAGGAAGAGAAAAATCATGTGGAAAGTCATGATCACTTCAAGCTCACAACCTAACAGTGTCAGAGACACACTGGATGTAACTCCAAGATTGGAAAAAGGAGACAAATTACTACATTAGATTGTGAAATCTGATCTCTGAATTATTCTCTTCCACATCTTGCCAAACCTCTATGCCCTCAAATCACTGAGCGGAGATGCTTAGAGATGCTTAGATACTCTGAGGATTATGCAAAGCACTTACTCGAAGCTGAACAATATTTAACATATTTTCCTGACTTTACTTAATTAGACGTATCTCCCTACTTGGCTGGTGATGAGCTTTGGCTTCATAGCTCCCCCACAAAACTAATCTTTTACCTTCTGTTCCAATGCAAGCCGGTACTTCTGTTCCACCCTTTTGCATTTATTGTACCAACTGTTTTCATCCGTGATGAAAGGAGGACCAATGTTCTCTGGAGTACTGCCTTCACTGCCACTACTGCCCAGTGTTCTTAGCTCTTCTTCATCACTGCTGATGCTGTCAGAACTGAAGGATGGTATTTATTAGCCACGTCAAAAGATGTGCTTGCAAAAAGGCAAATTCCCACTGAAATTAAAGCACCACATTTCTTAAAAGTATCTAAAGCTCTGTAAACTAAAAAGAATCAAAATGTTGCTTGAGATAGACTAGATCATTAAACACAACTTATATTTCAAGTTTTTGTTTGTATAGCTTGTGATCTTGAGTCAAGTTAGACAACTGTATATGAGCTACTCTCTTGGAACACAAAGGACAAATGCATTACAATACACTATCTAAGGAAGTGTGACAATCTTTTTTTCACAAATTCAGGGCACAGACTAGTATCTGAAAATGGATTTTATTAAAAAAAAAGGCAGGAAATCAAAAAGTGGTTGTCATTATGGCAAATCATGCTACATTTAAATGAGAATGTATTGTTATGGTTATAGCAAAGATCAAGTGCCTATTACTGCACAGAAAGTATCTCCCAACATAGTAAGCGGATTCACTGCTAAAATATCTTCCCATCATGCAGAATCAATGTATGCCAGAGAATGCAGGCATCTGCCTCAAAGACAAGAATTCTGATATATCTCAACACCCATTTAAAATCTTCCCTTACAACTATGCTTCTCATTACATGAACAGCATCTACCAGGTTTTTTAAGTAGCAATTTCTCCAACCTCATGATCCTGCCATGATACAAATTCTACTTTAACTGAACCACACAATTTATCACTAACCTGAACGCTAATAAGAACTTCAGGAGAATTACTAGGAATAATGTTCAGTTGTACATCTCCAAGACTACTCCTAACTACTAACTGCTTCCTTCATTTTGGCAAACCTAACAAGAGCACACGTCATTCCTTGTTTTTCAGTGATGTCAGATTGTTACTTGATTTATAAGATAGTGAGAATTCTTTTTATTATTAATCATAAGGTTGATCAGAGAAGCAAAACGTAGCTGGAAAGTCAGATTATACATACACAACTGCTCATGACTGTCCATTATGTGCTAACAGCACACTCTGCTCATGTCATATCTTACAATTACCAGGGCATACATAATTTTTATATGCAAAATAACTACATTTAAATTTGTGGCTACACAGAAAAGACCCAAGAGAAAGGACAACTTGGTCTGGTGAACATCAAAAAAAAAAAAGCATTTGTTTCCTGGTGAATTATGATTGTAAATCAAGGAAACAATGTTAGCATGACTCACATTAATGAGTCATGTAACAATTCCATCAGGCTGAAAGAACAAGGTAGCTGAGTGTACATGTCTCTGTTCAGAGATGAATATTATTTTGAACATGGAATGAGAAGTAAGACATCCAGTATAAAGTAAAATTTTGCCAACGAAGAAAAGTTTAAAAATGTAGAGTAAAGCTAAAAAGTACCTTTGGGTGAACTTCAAGTACGGTGTATAATCTATGACAGCAGGAAAGCTGCCATCCAGTCCCTCACCCTTCAGACAAAAACTGATAAAAGAGGGAAACAAGGACAAGTTTATTACAAGAAAATTAAATGACAGTCACAGTTGAACGTTACGAATGTGAAATTTGATTTTTCTTAATTTTTTTTGGTAATAAAAAGGCCTAGAGCATTTAACACTGAAATCCTACTCAGCTGACTGTTTAATATTAGTCATTTGAAATATGATAGGATAATGAAAACCCCTACAAAAAGAAAATACACATAATCAGGGAATAGATCTCGGAAAGTACTGTAAACCCTAATTTTTAAATATTTCGTTGTATTCTGAAAAATACAGATAGATGGCATGGGAATAACAGAAAAGTTAACAGAAGAACTATAGATGAACTTGGAATCTTCAGTATTTGACTTCATTTAAAGTGTTTGCAGAACATTTATGTAACCATCCCATTTAGTAAAAAAATCTTTTCTCAAAAATATTTCAGTGTCTTTTTCCTTTCAAACACAGCAGCTGGGCTGCAGGAAGATGAGGAACACATGAAACTAACTTTTAGATATTGTTCTTAAATGGCTGTAACTTTAGAAAACCCTCATTTACACTGTATTCTGTTTTGTACTTGATATAAATGACTGTTTTTCAACCAGGTTTAATTATCACAGAAGTGACAAAATTAATCATGCTTCCACACAGCTCATATTCCTCACTCCTCCTATCTCTGTCATTAATAAACAGATTCTAATAAGACACAACTTTTGCTAACTGAATTGCAAAGTACTGTTTCTGACAATGCAGTCACTTAAGTGGTATTTGGAAAGTACGCTTAAAAGGTTGGGGGGTTTTTCCCGAAGAAATTAAAAACAAAGAAAACAAGAAAGCACCCTTGCAAAACTACAATTACTTTAAGTAGATACCTAACTCCACATTGCTGTGAAGAGAAAAAAAATTAAATTACCTCCTCACCCATGGTCCCCTAACTCCACCCCAAAGAACTTGAACTGGAAAAAAACCCCCTCAAATATAACATGCCAAGAATGGCTATGGCTTCTTAGCCATTCAAATCACAATACTATGAAGGCTCTTTTAGGTGGTGCCAAGCAACAGGACACCAGACAATGGGCAGAAACTGATGCACACGAAGTTCCACCTGAATATGAGAAAGAACTTCTTTATGGTGCAGGTGACTGAGCACTGGAACAGGTTGTTCAGAGAAGTTGTGGAGTGTCTCTCACTGGAGATATTGAAATGGTTGTTTGGAGGTTAAGCTTTTAAAACCTAGAAGTGCTGAAGTTAAAGATTACCTTCTACCTATGTGGTTACAATGCTGCCCTTGAGTACCAGAGCATAATCAATTAATCACACAGTTTTCCTTACAGTTTAAAAATAACTTTAAAAGACTCAGTTGTCTGTAAGCTTCATTTAATAGGTTTGAAGTATCTCCTGAACTGCTTTGAGGATTTTGATACCAAAAGGAACAACCACATAACCATGCAGTTACATAAAAGACAGCATAACTTTTCTCTTATCTAGAAGAGCCATTCAAGATCTGTCTCTCCACTTCCCCTTTCTTCCCCCCAACGTAAGTTTTGTCTCTCCAACTACCAAGAGAATCTAAGAATGTTTTCCATAATACATCGATTTATAAATACTTTCTCTGAGCATTTTGTTATGAAGCATGCAAATATGATACCTGAAATCAATTGCATTGAGTCCCAACAGCATACCAGCAAGCATATTTGCTTCTTCACCGAGAACAATTGCTCCATCCTCATAAAATCTCCTTCAATAAAAAAGAAATAGGTTCAGATAATACCATTTTCTTTCTAATAATAGTAATGATAATATTTTTCAGAGTTAACAGAAAACTGAAGAAATCCAGTTTAAATAAAAACAACGTAAGTGAACCCCAGAGGCATTCGTATTTCATTTCAAATAAAGCAAACCAATAGACTGTAGAGCACAAAACACCACAATCTTAGAGCACATAAAAATTTAGATAGAAACAAAAAGAATTTTCAGTGTTAGTCTAAGAAACAGTAGAATAGGATGGACAAAATGCTGAGAAAATTATGACGGTATCTTATACTTTACCACTAAAAGGAAGAATTTGTGTCATATACATAAAAAAATCTCATCACATGAAAAAAGTTATCTCTCACAATTATATTTGCAGGATCTTTCAAAGTTCAACATTCATTTTTCATACTTAGTAGTTGATTTTTTTAAAATATTTTCACAAATTACCTATTTTCTGGGTAGTTTGCTTTTTCTAAAAATATTGCACAATGGGAAGATGCATCCTGCATCCAGTTATTCTGAGATTTAGAATTTTCATTACTTGAAAGAGTGTTTTCTTAACTTAACTTTTTATGGTAAAACACCTATTGACCAAAGCTTTAAAACTGCACATCTTGATCTCAAAATACAATTCACAACCCTGTGAAGGTTGCTTGAGAATGGCAACCAATAAAGCAACAATTTTAAAATCTGTACTCCCTTACCACATCCCCATTCTCTCCTATTTATTTTCATTTTCTCCTCCCAGCTACCACAGAGAAGCTACTTCCAGAAACATTCCATGTACGGGTGGGTGAACAGGACCCACCGTAGCCACACATGTGGAAATAGGGAAACCAAGAGCTGTTCAGTACCAAAGGCAACACTGAAAGGTCATTTCATAGCAGCTGAAATGCACAGTTCACCTATACATTCTAGAAACATATGAATGCAAGAAAGTGCCAAAGTACAACCTATCTTCCAGGCAAATACCAGCAACACTGCCCTACCAAAAGCATGACCTATTTTAAGAACTGTATGAAAACTTTTGGATGGTTCAGCGAGAGCTCGAGTTGGCTGCATGGTGAACAACCAGAAAAGACATGTTTTGGGGCACAGCTCCAAAGACAGAGCTGTGTTATAATGCATGCTGTCTGAATCCCACTTTTTCAGTTTCATAACAGACATCTCATTTGCTATGAGGAAACAAGTTGTCCGAGACCTTGGATGTTCTCAGTAGAAGCAAGAAATTTGTAAGACTTCCTCTGAGAAGATGGAGATTATAGTCCCGACGCTGAGGCCAGGATGTACAAACTCAGCTCCCTACTCTCTCACTTCAGGAAGGGCACTAGGAGAGTAGCTCACCAGCTGAGCCACAGTGCTGAGCTAGATGGACTTCACAGTCTGATTCAGCACATTGTTTGTGACTCTTATTTGTGAACAACTGCAAGGCTCCAAGTACAAGCCGATTACAAACCAATTCAGTGGCATTTGTAAAATCACTGCCAGGTACCAATCTGTACTGTGTTCAGTTTATCTTGTAAAATAGTGCTTAGGAAGATTTCACACAAAAAGGACAGGGCATACTTTCAATGGTGAGATGCAGAAGTTGACCTGGTAGTGCTTCTTAAACCACTTCCAGTAACTCAGCCAAAACAAGTCACCTTGGAAAACCCATAGGTTTTCTTTTACTGCTACACAGTTGACATCTCACAACAGAGCAGTCCACTACAACTGAAGAGTCTGTGCTGACCAATTAGTTAGTAAAATATTTGTGTGTCCATGCTTATTCCAACCTTCTTCCAAGTGTAATATGCAGATCTAGCACTAATAATATGCTGTTTCATTGAAGGACTAACCCTAAAACCAGGCACCTAAACACAACAGTGAGGTTTAAAAAGAGCTATCAGTATAATAGATGAATCTCATATTCTACACACACACATGTGTAACACAAGAAATTTGTAGTTTATATAAATAATTAAATAGACATACAGCACGATACATAATTTAAAATGCTAAATAAATGGTGCAAAGAATCACCAAAAGAAATCAGGTCACTTATTAGGTACCTGAAATCTCATATAGGAAAAAAAAGTATGTTCTCTATCGCTAGTGGATTTGAAATCCACACAACCATGATCTGACAATGTAACTTTTATTTCCATTAGATGTATTTAAAATATTACTTCAAAAGAAACTTTGCACTTACTATGTTTGGAATGCAAGAGAGGTTGTTTCCAAAAGCTATACCACTGAAAGAACATTTAAATATATTAAACATTAACATGTTCAAATAAATGATTTTGAAACTGCTAATCAAAAAAGACCATTGTTACCCACTAACAAATCACATTACCAAAACAGAGACAATGAATGTTTAGCTTAACTACATAATTTGTGACCCTACTCTTCCTCATCTCCCCCTCAAAAACACAAGCAGCTTTTCAGTTTGAGGCAACGTGAGTATGTCTTTTCCAGAAATCTTTGCTTTATGTGGTTCTTGTTTACTATAAGTGCCAGCAAATCTATGTAAAGTAAGACAACAGGTTTTGAAACTTGAGTGAAATGGGATGTGGACCTAGTTGTGTTTCAGTCACCTTAATATTGTCAAAATATATGGAGATCTCTGAACAAACAATATTAAAACAGAAATAATACTCAAAACAAACAGAAATCTTTAGAAAGAAAATTCCTATTGTAAAACTAGTCCATTCAGTATGACTAAAATTTTTGGAGTTCAACATAAAGTACCACAGTTGTAGACTCACTTATATTTAGATTACTTCATCATGAATCTATAAGACACACTCACTACAAGACAGAAAATCATGTCATAATCATGTTATCTAAAACCAGACCAAAACTGCCAGAGTGTTTTCTATCACAAAGTATATTCTCATCTGTAACTGTTTTTACCATTAAAAGTTACAACAAGAATCTGTTACACGGTTTTCATCTTACATCAAGAATCCTAGCTATGCCTGATTACTAATGCTGTTACCCTGTATTTCTCAAAAGTTTCCTGGAATTCTCTTCCTTTTTTCTTCACAAAGGGTGCCTATAAAAATTATTTTTTATTGATTCTCTAAAGTCTATCACTATCTCTAATCTTGAAAGGATATTATATATATTATGTACATATCATGCTACAATTTCAGTTCCCTTTTTGCAGAGGTTTTCTTCTCTTCTGACCGTTTAAGAATTCCAGACTTATTTCCAGTTCTTTAAAATCTCAAAGGGATTTTTGATTTTGTAGTTTTACCCATGCTAAGATCAAACTGATACCAACTCTAGACATCTTTCACTAAGTTAGAGCTCTTTTATTAATGATATCTTTTACTATATAAAATCAAGAGAAACATTCACTTCCAAACCTAAGTCTCTCACATTACGTTTACTAAAATATTGCAAAGATAGAAGTCTTATAGACCTGGTTGTTTTGAAGTCTTTAAGAGCTGTGGAAATGTATTCAGACAAATGTTTTTCCATAAGTGCTACTCTGATCCAGGCTCTACCCTGCAAGACAAAACAGATATGAAATATTTAAACATTATAGAAGGAAGCAATTTTATATCTGAAAACAAATACATTTAAAGGAGGGGAGGGGAGGGAAGGAATTTTTGTTTAATCACATCCTTCACCCTTTTGAAAATCTAATGTGTAAGAGGAGGCAGATCAAGGCAGAAAGCTTTTAATTTTAAAGTCAATTGTATTCGAAACATCCAACTGGTTCCATTGCAAAGCAGCAATATCCTACCTTTCAAGTGATTTAAGTAAGAACTAATTCTCTGTGTTCATTCAAATATTTATGGGATTTATTAAAAAAAATTGTAACTCAGTGACATACTTCTATTACGTAATATTTTTCCTTTCAGTAAGGACATCACTATAGAAGGTGCATATAAAATACAGACATGAAATTGAATCTAAGAGGCCTACTCTTGTAGTCCAAAACTTCATTTAAACAGTTCTATAAACAACAGCAATAACATGAAAAAATAGCCATTAGGGAAGTATGTTGTGCTGTGTTCACAGGTCTAGTGCACAGGACTGCAGTTTACAAGAGAGAGAGATTTCAAATGACTGCCACAGTTATGATTGTCCATCTGAGTATGTCAGGAATATTTCTGGTAACCCATATAAACTTACAAGCAGTCATTATAAGTAGTAAGATGCGGTTATTGACATCCAGCTTGAATATCACTACAGACATTCTATCTAAATAACCCATAACAGATTATAACCCTGCTTCGGGGTGACCTGACTGCAGCCTTCCAGTACCAGGAGGGAGCCCACAAGAAAGATGGAGAGAGACTACTTACAAGAGCATGAAGTGACAGGACAAGAAGGAGAGGCTTCAAACTAACAGTAAATTTAGATTAGATATTAGGAAGATGTGTTTGGCTGTGAGTGTGGTGAGGCCCTGGAACTGGTTGCCCAGAGAAGCTGTAAATGCCCCATCCCTGAAAGTGTTCAAGGCCAGGTTGGGTAGGACCCTGAGCAACTTGGTCTACTGGAAGGTGTCCTTGCCCATGGCAGGGGCATTGGAACCAGATGGTCTTCAAGGTCGCTTGCAACCCAAACCATTCTGTGATTCTATGAAATGCTAAATAGCAAAAAAATCCCCCTTGCTTTCAAACACCCAATTCAGAAACACCCTTAAAATAAATCTCAAATACAAGCAATACAATTATCAGATTCTAGAACATCTGTTTCTCCAGACAGCATTTGGAAGTAAGTTCTCCAAATTCTCTGAATTTCCAGATCTCAGAATAAGCAAGGAAAGAAGCTGCATGGCAAATTATGAGTCTACTGCTCCAATACATTGAAGACCAGGAAGAGATGCAGTGTTCTGCATAGGAAAGCCAATTAATAACCTTTTTCCATAGAATCCTGGGTATTTCAAAGCTTTCACAAAAATTGCAGATATATTGACGATATAAAATTTGAGTCTATCCAAAGAAAGAAAAGAACAATAGTTGAAATAGTAAATAAACTGTTCTGCCATCTATGGATCATCAGGGTGCTCAAAGATCTACTAGATTCATGGTGCTGCTTGAAGTAAGCATCAACTTTTATTGAAGAAAATTGTGGTTGCATAGATACCTGTAATTTAAATTGTACTAACCACGGCATGCCCCTGAAAAAACACCTACAAAAGTTTTTGTATATAACAAGCTGAGTATTTCCACCTACCAAGAACACAACTGTGAATAATCCAGAGTACAACAAAATTTTGGAACTGTAGGATTCGTAAAATAGCCATGATACACAATTTGGATACTTGTTCAAGAAACAGCATTTAGGATAAAAAAGAATTAAGAACATTAAATTTTGCATTCTCTTATGGTACTCATACTTTCAAGTCAAGAGGTTCTCAGCTATCAATCAAGGCTGCATTACATGGAAGTATAAGCTCTTGACAAGCATTCTAACCTAGCAGAAGCAACCTGTAATCTCTGCCTAACAGTATTTTTTTAGTATGTTGGTCTGTACTGCCTCTCACTATTGATTTGATGATAGGTCAGTTTAAAGCTTATTCTTATCTAGTTCAAATGCATATAAACACTTTAAATTGTTACTTCCTCATGGTTTCCATTGTACCTTCATAAATTATGATGTTATTTTTATGTAGATCCTTTAAAATGATAAATCTTTATTAGCAAATAATCTATTATTTAGATAGGCTTGTTGCACAATCACACCAACAAACTCAAAAGCTGATCACACCCTATTACTGCATACATTATACACAAAATAATTATTAGGAGGAATGAAATAAAGTCATCATACCTCTACAATTTCAAAATAATATTTGTTGGCATGCCTGTAGGAACTTAATTTCCCTCAATGTACTGCATTTTCAAAAAGTTATGTAAGGCTGAAAATGTGAAGACAATCATTTTATAACACAATATGCTCACTGAATAGACAATTTCAGAATTTTTCTACTGAATAACATAAATTTTAAAATAAACACATTCAGATTTAAAAGTGGGTTTTTAAAAAGTAAGCATTTACTAGACACAAAAAAAAAAAAAGAAAATTTCAACCAGAAAAAACTTTGTTGGGTAAGCCCAGGGATACATTTTTATTCCAGGTACAGAAATGCCAGTTATATTTTATGCAGAACAATGCAATAAAAAAGTGAGTTTGACTTTTCCCTACCTTAGCTCTAGAAGAACTGACATTCTCCATGTTCTCGATACTGCAGATGCAATTGTGCGAGACTTTTCGGCAAGCTACTCGAATGTAGTCCCAGAAACTACGAGGACTTTCATAGCCAAACCAGGAGATCTGACCTTAAATCAAAATAAAAGATACGTAAAGACTCGGGAATCTCCCTCATCGCTTACTGCAGATAAACTTAATTAAATACTCCCCTGTGTGTTGTCTCTACTGATAGAATTTTATACAAGTCCGTAAATTCCTACTGAAAACTGGCTCATAGCTGTAAAAAACCTTGAATTATATAGGCCACCTGGTTTGAAAGTGATGCACAAAGAGAAGTTTGAGGCACTTGTGCACATATGTGTACTATTTTTTTCCTTGTTAGTATGCTACAATAATACTCAAGAGTTCTTCACAGACCTCTTAAATCACAGTAGAGCACAAGCTGCTCTGATTTAAAAATACGATGCAAACAGTATCTCTGTTATTTGTTTTAGGTAGCACACACATTTCACTAATACAGTCAAGTAGAGAGAGTTTTGTTCTTCAAAAAAATAATATAAATAAAAATATAAAATACCGGTTTGCTGCGGCAGTGACACCTTAAATTTAAGAGCGGACTGGAAGTTTTTAAACTGTTCTTTCACTAGAGGAGAAATTCATGCATTATCAAGAAATTTTTGCAGTCATAATTTATTTTAAGTACTCTTCTTCTTGGGAAGCTGATCAAAATGAATTGAGCAAATCATTATCTGTTCTGGAACTCTAACCAAAATCCTGCATATTTTTTCCAGTTAGCAAATGAAAGGCAAACCTGCATACTACTTGCAACATCTCCACATAAAATAAATTTCATCACAGCCAAAACAGTTCAGCCTATTTTTGAGACTGAAGAGCACAATGTTCACCCTTAGTACATACCTGCAGACAGGTATGTAACAAGTAAGGTGAACATTAGTCTCTGGTGACTGCCATCATTTCTATGTGCAAAACCTTTTCTCCATATAAAATGATATCTTGTTTTTAAGCTAATTGTATTTTATTTCAAGTTTTGAGTTATACTCAAGAAGCTCTACTAACGTAACAGGAAGACTTTTAACTGTATTGCTGTTAGAAAACTCAGATTTCAAGAAAGAGTATATTAATTAGGCTGATATTGCAAGTCATATATGCTGAAAATAAAATGCCAAAATATGATGTCAGAGGTTTTTTACCTAGCATGACTTGACTTAGCTCCAAGCATAGCCAAAGTGTCAAAGATCTGTCCCCTGTGACCTGAAGAAATTCAAGTGGCAGAGTTTTTTTCTCCTAGAGGGTGCATGTAACTTGATGTTGTGGTTCATCTGCCTTCTTCACCACACAGACACATTTATTAAATTCAAAGCGTGATAAAAGACTTAGTTAAAAAAAAAGCAAGCAGGACAGATTACTTTATAATACTCAACATGCCAAAGAAAAAATAAAATCCCAAAGTGCTTTAGTTACTGTAGTTTCAGATCTTTTTAGCTCTAAGGACTACAATAAATGAATTTCCACAAGGTAAGTGCTTTTATGAACTTACTGTTTTTCTTAAAATGCCGAGGGTAGTGGACAGCAACAAAAATTCAAGAGTATTTTAATAACACAAAAAGCTACAGGTATTTTTCATATACTTCACTGTATCAGAAACATTTCTGCCCTGGGGATTATACTGGCAGAATTAAAGGCAGCTAAAGTGTGAAGATGACTTTGTATCACCAATTCCAGTAACAACTAATAAAGGCAAGCATATCATATATTAACTTCTGTGATTTTTTCCAAATTATCTTAATGACAGAATATATTTGGCAAGAAACAGTTTCATCCCACAGTTTTCTGAAGTCACTAATGCAAAGCAATTCCTTTTACAAATGAACACCCAAAAAACACCTAAATCAAAACCAAAAACAGCTTAATAACAGAAATACATACCAGCACACAGCACTTATTTGGCTTACACTGACCAACAAAGCAAGCTGGCCATACTTCAGTGTGTTCTTCTGACACAACAGGGAGCTCCCATCTCACAGCCAGCTCTGTGAGAGGGTACAACGGGTTTCAGACTTCAGGAAGAATCTTCTTCACTTGAAACTCACAGCCAGCTCAGAACCTTTTGAGAACCAAGGAGTTCTTTATTGCACTATTCTGTCCCTACAACTTTAAATCTTGCCCGCTCTCTCATAATTAACATAATCTGAAGAAAAACTTTCTTTATCTACCTAAACATAGAAAAACAATGGAAAATACTGTCTGAGAATAGTGAGAATGTATTTTAAGAAACACTAAATAAGATATTAAACTATACATTCACTAAAATTTTAAGTTTTCAGGATATGAAATTCTATTTGGCCTTCAAAGCACTCAACGCATACAGCCACGAGAACTCAAGACTGAGGAATGAAGTAGCTCCCAGTACTCAGCACTTGTCAGGCTGTATCATGTCCAGTTTTGGTCTCTACAATTCAAGAGCAGAGACAGACTGGAGAGGTCAAAAGCAGGGTCACAAAGATGCTCAAAGGGCTGAAAAACCTGCCCCATGAGGAAAGACTGAATGTGTTTTCTCTCTATAGGGAAGAAAAGGCTCAGTGGGGGAACTCGCTGTATTCCAGTAGTACTTAAAGAGAGTGAATGCTCCCTCTTTACAAGGAGTCACGTGGAGAAGACAAAGGGCAACAGGTACAAGTTTCACTGGGAGAGGTTTCACCCCAAGAAAGACTTTTTTTTATAGTAAGAACCAAAATTCACTGGAACAACCTCCCTAAGTGATCTGGTAGAGTTCCCACCACTGGAGGTGTTCAAGATGTGATTGGACAAGGTCATGAGCATTCTGAGACAGCCCTGCTTTGAGCAAGAGGTTGGACTAGATGACTTTTTAAGAAACTTTACAAACTTAATTCTTCAGTGATACTGAATGGAGAAATCAAACAAAAAACAAACCACTAAGCAAGTTATTTCATAACACTTTTGCTCTTGGGAGCTGGCAACCTCAGATCAGTTACCTATTAACATCAATTTTTAAATGGTGCTTGTGTTGCTACAACTGGCAGTTTTAGCAGAACACCCAGGAAGATGAAGCTTGGGGAACTACTATTTCAGAATTCTTAATTGCAATGCTTTTAGAAAAAGCATAAAATTCTAATCCCTGTAGCTGAACTCTTTTTCCCTTAAATTACCTATCCTTTTCCTTTCCATTTTGTTTTATTTTTCCTGGATCCTAATTAAACATGAAGTTAATAAGCAGAAATAGTCACTATATTCCATCAAGACTATGCTTTACTCGTTAAAAACAAATTTAATGTCAGAAAAGACAGTTACCAGTAAAGGTTTTCTAATAAAAGTAAACTCAGAACTTAATAATATGGAGTAAATAATTTTTTTATTCTTCCTTCCTCACCCAGTACTTCCAAAGGAACCTAAAGATTAAGAATTGTTGTTTGCCACAGCCTTAAGGAAGCAAAGTTCTGTATAGCTAAACTCTCAAATCTGGATTGCCTGGGTAACTACACTGCCATGGGATTATCCCCACAACTTTGGTACAGTGAAGCCACTCCTCTCACCATAGACAAACAGATCAAGTATGTTCTGCCAGTTTCAAAACACTTTATACAACCCACTGCAATAACTATTCTGCCTTTAGTGTGTTTCTACTGACACAAAGTATGCATGCAGAATATATTAGTAATTTCCATCAATAAACTACAATTATTTAAACCCTGTGCTGTATAACACATAAACTCCTAAAGTTTCAATTCTCATGCTACATTTATTGTCTCCATTTCTGTTATATTATTTAAAAACTACCCACAGTCAGTTAATTTATTACCGAAATATTCCCCATTTGCAATACTATGCACAAGTTGCTATGCACAAATTGTATTTCTATTTACCTCTGCAAACTTAGAAGACCATGCTAGTAATTACAAGGGGAAGATTGAAACAACAGTTTATCTGTTTGCAAGGAAAAAATTATTTCAAGTAAGAAGGGGAGAAATTCAAATTCCATTTGCCTGTAACCCACCTGCCAACCTGCCAAGGCTTCTCTGTACTCCTTGTCCTGAATAATAGACTGTGAAGCAAAACAATGTCGGGGGAAAAATAAAATTAATGATTTTTGCTCAAATATCTCTGAAGCCGAGAGAGAAGGAGAAAAGAGAGCAATTTCCCTGCAGTGTCAAGCTGCTAAGTACCATAATCACTCCAATGATCTTTGTCACCCTATGTTTCTACCCCACTGTGTGACTATTTTTTTTTCTCCTGACAGAACCACAGCAGGTAGTAATTGTGCTACTCAAATGTCAGCCTACACACAATATTGTTCACAAAGCTTAGTTATGAATATTAAAAAGTATGAAGAAGAGTAGATTGTCATATTACACATCTATATTTAGATGATTATGATGTCCTTCATAAGCCTCAAATCATTGCAGAAACCGTCCACAGAACTGAGAAATGAGGAGAAGCTTCCAAAGTCCTCTGCTCGTGACTGTTACTGTTAAGGCACACTCTGTTCCTCGAGCAAAGCAGCCTCCTCTAGAACAATCGGAAAGCGCAAACAGACATCTTCTTGAATTAGAATATCTGACTCTATACAAGTCAGATGTTGTACATAGAAGAAAATCAACAACTGACCTTTCTAAAAAGCAATTTAATCCATTAGATTCCAGTAGCAAAAAATAGCTTCACTAAATGAGTTGGGGGAAAAGAAAGAAAGGACATAAACACAGTTTCTGGAAAAAAAAGGCAACAAAAGCAAGGAAGAGAGAAAGAAAAGGGAGCAGCACCAAGATATGCTCTCTACAGCTTCTATTAAAGCAGATAACACTACAATTGTCTTTCAGACTCCTCTTAGGACATAGCCTTATCATAAAGCAGAAAAGCAGACGGAGCCCAGCGCCATGGCAACATTCACTTGCTTAATTAACAGCCCAGAAGGCTTCCAACAAGATCATTGGAAACATGTTTCATGAAACAGTTGCTTTCATTTTTCCATTGTAATGCAAAAAATCAGGAAGGTAACAGCAATGGGACAGACAGACAAAGAAAGCCAAGGCTTTCATTCACCATCAAGGAGTTTGTAGATGCACTCTGGTTTAGTATAAACAAATTCTTATGGCAAAATCATCACCTGTAAGGAAGTTTATTAACATACCTTTCAGTCGATGACTTAGAATCTGTTCCAGAATTGCTGCAAAATTATTAAATTCAGGGGAAGTATCATCGATAGTCTCAAAACAGGAACGGTCAATCAGAGTCTTGACTGAAAACCTAGAGCAAAGGTACAAGACCATCATAAATATATGGATAGCTACTGGTCCCCTATAGCAGGGCAGCAGTTTGTTCAAACTAAAAGAGCAAAGAACCAGAAAACACCTTGATGATTTCAAGTTGTCAGAGCAACAGGAAGACAAAACCTTTTGAGAAATAGCCTCGAAGTACAATCATCATTGTTGGTGTTGTGCATAAAGCCTTAAAACCTGAAAGAAAACAAAAATCCCCACCCATTTCTCATACAAATTAGCAAATTATTTTCCTCTTCTCTAAACTATGTTAATGAGGTTGTAGAAAAACGAGCATTCAGAAGCATCCAACATGTTTCTCTTTGTAATCCTAAACATAGTAATTTTTTGTGTGACATTTCATCAGTTCTCCTTTTATTCCCCACATCCATGCCTAAGAATCAGAACTACAAACTTTATCCTATTATAATACCGTAATTTCATCCTAATGCAAAAGAAATCCAGACATATTATAAAACAATGAATTTCTATGCACTATTAACTCTGTGCATTAACTTAGGCTGATTTGCCTGTGAATGGGGGTATTCAGCACCAGTTATTACTTCATTGCTAGGCTAGAAAAACTATCAGTTTAAATGATCTAACATTTGAAATTGGTAAGGCTGAATCAAGCCACTGTAAAACGCAGACAAGATGCAACTGGTCAACGAGCCTGTTCACCATGTTTAGTTAACCTGCATTTATACAATTTAATTCTTATTCAGAAGATTTTCTAAACCTCAAAAACATGACAGAAATGGTTTTCTTTTGCCTTCATAATTTTAATCATAATCCGTTTTTATTTTCTTTTCTGCTCCATGTTCTTCAGTTTTCAGTTTCAAGGCAAATTTCATGTTCTCAAATTCGTGACACTCATTTTGAAGCATTTATTGTGGGTTTTTTGCAACAATCTTATTTGTATTAATAGTCATACTAGAGCCTGAGGAGATAGTTTTCGCAAGACCCAGACATCAACAATACCAACCTAGGATATTTTCAGTCTGCCTGCTCATCCCAGATCCTATACCTGAGCATATTGCCTTTCTCAGTATTGCCAGTTCTCCTTTTTATGGGGCTCACTGCGAACTGTCCCAGATTTTCAGTATTGGAAAGGAAGGGTGAAGTGACTCTTAAATATTGATACGTTCATAATAAATATACTTCACAGCATCTCAAACAGCATCTCATCACAGCTGCAGAAGCAGCACACTACATAGACACGGGCGGGAATGAAACTCCTCAAACCAGCAGTACAGCTTTCAAATGCTCTGCACTACAAAAGTAACTGAACTGCCTCCTTAGTGGAGTCAGCACAGCCTACTGATGCTCACTAAACTAATATGCTCAAACTGAATTGACATTTATCTCATGAGTTTCCACTCAATTTCTTACATTCGGTAAACTTCTGAATAAAAACTCCCTATTTTACCTTTCCTGCTTCTATTGTTGTAGTGGTTTCAGCAGGACAGGAATTAGGCGTGAATTAGGGTGGGGGAGGAAGCTTCTCCTGCAGTGCCAAGTTATGACTCAGTTTTGAACTCCTCCACATTTTTAACCAATTTTGAGTAAGTGAGAGACATGCATGCCCACCAGTTAATTGCTATTGACTACTCTAATGGCAGAAATTATTGATTCCTCAAAGCTAACGCAGAGCTGTGAAATTATCTATAAAAAAAATCTTAATTTTGAAAAACAAATGCATAAGCAACGTCAGTATTAACTGTAACAAGACGACTCCTCCCATAGCACGCAAGTCTGAAAAGGTGCAGCGCATCACTCACTTAGGGATACATAAGCAAGATAGACAGTGAGTTAACAGTGTGATGTGCTGCACTGTGTACAGGAATATGATCTTAAAACTCAGAGATATGATCGTCCATAAACTGGAAAAGACAGTAGAATATACTATATACCTATGTCTATTTTTCCTGTATTCAGTGACTTACTTACGAGTTCACTGATTAATATTGTATGGAATACCTATTCAAAATGGAAACATATTCAAGAAAAAACACTTAGCAGTAATTTCACATACACTTCTAAAAATCAGAGATAAGCAATTTATGTTGGGGTCTTTTTTGTTTTTTTTTTTTCATTTTAAAGCAATCTGCAATTCAGCTGAAGGAAAAAAAGATCTAGATTTTAAGGATACAACAATTTTTACCTATCTTGCATCTGATTATACACAACGGTCTAAGAACTCATCATCAATAATGGTGTTCTTTTGAAGTGCTCATATTACTGCCACCATGTACTCCATGGAAATGTTAATTTTCATCTCTGCATGAAAAACCTAAGCAACCTTTGCAGCTACGTCAAGTTTGGTTAAATTGGCTTTTAGGAGAACTGACAGAAGTGCAAGTATGTACACCTTAGTTCTATAGACCAAGAAGATAACAGCACTACCAGGGCAAATGTGATTCACTAGAAGTAGTTTTTTGAGATTTGGAAAAAACATCTTCACCAATATTTCTGAGTTGCCTTTTTTACTCCCAATACTACAGAAAGGCAAACATCTCTCTCAGTGCAAGTTAGCATTTTGCATGTTAGATATTCACACTTCACCTTGCTTACTACGCAGATTGGAAAAAGGACTTCAGGTATGTAAAAGTTATGCCTTTGAAAAAGTTTACTGTGTAAGCATTGGGTAAGCATTTTCCTCAGTCGTGAATGATGCCTCATGTGTTGTTTCCACTGTACAAACCCAGACAAGGAAGTCCATGCTCTTGCACAGTTACGTGAAACCACATGGGAACTGAAAAGGTCAGATCTAAAGTACACAAGAACTGTGAAGAAAACATGTCCAAATAGGTGGAGCTGGAGTTGTTTCCTTGGTTCCCTTTGTTGCTCCCAACTTCACAGAATCTTTAAGGTTGGAAAAGACCTTTAAGATCATGGAGCCCAACCATTAACCCGACACTGGCAAGTCCACTACTAAACCATGTGCCCAAGTTCCACATACACGTTTTTGTAACACTTCCAGGGATGCCGATTCCACCACTTCCCTGAGCATTCTGTTTCAATGCCTGACTATCCTTTCAGTGAAGAAATTTTTCCTAATATCCAATCGAAACCTCCCCAGTGCAACTGTACATCTACACATCAGAGGTTAACAGAGCAACTGCAAAAAAAAGAGAAGAAAAAAAAGTGGCTTGATAACAAGCTTACAACCTTCTGAAATTAACTTTTTGGTGAAGTATATGAACAGGAGTAATATAGCTCCAGTATCTATTGCTTTAGGACTCAAAAAAGGTCTTTTTCCCAATCATTTCCCATTGCATTTCTGCAACAGTAGGGTTTTGTAGGGTTTGGATTTTTTAATGCAGTAACTGCCATTGCAGAGATTCCAGTATCAGTGTTTCTATATGCCCTTCATGAACTCTGATGGTTTTGGATTCTTATTCTTCTCTGTCACAAATCTACTCTTGCTTGAGTAAAAATAAAAGATAAAGAAACTTAAGTATTCTCCAGCCTTAAAAAGACCTTCTGAATTATCTAACACGGAAACATTGTGGGAAAAAAAAAGATATTTAAAACAAATTTTTTGGGGTAGGGTCTTTCACTGTTTTGCAAGATGCACAAGAAGGTCTCCCAAATTTCTTGAATAACTGCAAACCAAAGCCAAACCTTTTGTGGATATATCCCACACCTACAGGCTTATTTCCAAAAGACCAACAAGCCTCTAATCAAAAAGGAAAAAGCAGAAAATTAAGACTGCTATATTAATTTCTCTCACTTTTCATTATCAGATTCTGCTCCTCCACTGAGGCTTTTAAATGAATGAAAGGATTCTGTCAAATTTATTTAGCTTGCAATCTGGGAAATGTCACTAAAATGCCATTTTAAAAAATACAAACTATTAGCACAGAATAATCCCTCAGATTATAAAATAATATCTCTTATGCTAAACATGGCTTGGACATGAAACCACATAGTTCAGTTAAGGGTGAAGGTCACTGCAACAGTTCTCATGCATATTGGCAAAATCACTGTTTTAAAAATGTATTTCCTCACAGCTGGTAAATTCTGTGTTAGCATTCTGCATTTAACCTATGAAGGTCACTTCTAAGGCCAGTCTCTACTTTTTTGGTAGTTCTGTATCTATATGGACCTTTGATCTACGAATCTGATGGAAGACTAGATTAAAGCAAGGTGAACAATCTATAACTACCATAAAATCTCAGCACCACTTACTGGAAAATGAAAGGCATCAAACTGCAGAGAAAACAGGCAAGAAGAGAGACAGAGCTTAGAACACCTGCTTACTCAATCAAAACAATCATAAGACTTACTCCAATTTAAGTCAGGGCAGCTATGCAAACATAACCATGTATTTTCACATGCAATTGGTTTATGGAACTAAGTATCTATGTCACTTTCCATGACTACAGTGACGCTCAACATTTTAGTGGAAACAAACGGTTCCTTCTGAAACTGTAAATATAAGAAACTATCCACATCTCTAGGAGGAGTTAGATATCATCATTGTAAGAAAAGGTGAAAATCCAAAGTCTGGTTTACAGAAAAATCTGCTAAATTAAAGTTTTGAACACCCCCTCCTCCCCCCCATTAAATCATTGAAGACTGTTAACAGGCAGTAATTCAGAAGACTATCTTCCTTGTGATCTTTCCCCTTCACTGAGTGGCAAGCCATATCATCCAAATTTTATTAAATCGATCAATTTGAGCTATTTTTTACCAGAAATAATTCATATTCTCATAGAATTTTGATTGGAAAGGACTATTATCTTACTCTTTTCAATACTATTTCGGCTATTCCTAAAATGTGACACTTTTCTATAACAGCAAAGGTGTAATGACTACAGTAAAACAGAGCAATCTTTTAAATATTGTCTTACACTGGCAGAAGAATAAAAATATAAACAAATGCACACATATCATAATAATGCAAATCATTTTTTCTCAACATCCTTTCCAAATTTTAATGTGTCTTCACAAACTAACAACTTCGGGTTTCAGGAAGATAAACCGAAAACTTTTTTACTAGAAATAATGAAAACACTGCAATTTCAAGTAGTTTCTGCAGTAGCTCTTTGTTTCGTATATGCTTGACTAAATTCTCTCAGACTTCTAACCACCTTTAAATACATTACACCATCATTTCAACTGCAGGACATGGTCATCAAATAAAGCAAAAAATAAAATGTAACAGTACAGAGTACAGACGTGTTCCTCTCAAATGAGAGGCAGAAAAAACCAGCAACCTCTGTAGAATACAATATATTCCTTTAAAAAGAACTGTTTATATCATGTGCAACTGTGTCATTACTTGTTAAAACCAGTGTTTCCCAAGCACTCAGACTGTCAATATCCGCATCTCTGCAACAACAGTGAAATTGCAAACTTGTGTTTATTTCATCTGCTTCAGTAAGTCTGATAAAAATATTTCTCTATGTTTTTCTTACATATCTTTTTCACAAGTAGGAGCAGAAGTAAATATAAAAGCTTGGGAAAAGACCGAATAGTACTGATGCTATTCTGAAATGCTATACTATAACTTGAAGGAATATTGAAGCAAATTCCTTGCAGTAGAGGAATTACACAGTCAGCTGTAAAAACAACAACAAAAAAAGGGAATATATGGGGCCCTATGGATTTTTAAAAACATTGCTGCAGCGTTAAGTGGTGATGGCATAAAATTATTTAAGAGTTGCCCTGGCAGTTTATTAATATTTGCAAGAAATAAAATTATGTCATAACCCTCGTGGATCTACTGAAGACCATTCCAGGTAATATGCAAATTAGTTTGATAACTCAAAAACTAAGCAACTGAAACAAACGACCGAACGGAGTCACTGCTACCAGCACATCTCCGTATTTAAAAGTTTGCCATGACGTAACGGGGCAGTGCCGCACACCTGGAAACGCTGCAGGAATTCCACAGTGACAGCAGTGGAAACGCTTAAACGGAACGCCACAGGCAGCATTATTAACCTTGCCTAAGTTCAGCACTAAGATACTAAAAATTACATTAATATTTGAATACAGTAGCTCTGGTCCGTAGTGCAGATCTCCTGATCTAGATTTCGGAGGCAAAAATATCCCGGAGCGCAGCCTCCCCGGGATGCTCCTGCGGCACCGGCGCGCTCGCAGCAGCACACGCTCAGCCGCTTCCACGGCGGCTCGAACCCCTTCTCGCCCGACCCATCCACACCGTGTGAAGCGCAAACCGCATACGCGGCCGGACCGCAACAACGCAGGGGCAGCGTCCGACCCGCGCTCCGAGGGCGCACCCTGCCCTGCTCCTGCACATGCCTTTTGCCCGAGAACGCAAGCACGGTGCCCAAAACAAACCTCTCAGTCCTTCGCTCCATGCGGCCCGTCCTCCCCCCAAAAAGCCTACTTGACGCTCCGAAGCAGCGGCGCTGCCCAGTGAGCCCCTGCCCCTCCCCGCCGCCCGGACACCCTCCCGCAGGAGCTGAGTCAGGATGGGTGGACGGATGGATGGACGGATGGATGGATGAATGGACGGACGGACGGACGGATGGATGAGGCTGCCCACCGCCGGCGGAGGGCCGGCACCCCAGCTGCCCCGGACAGGGATGCGGCGGGTCGACCGCCCGCGCTCCCGCCCCCGGCCCACCTGTGCGGGGCAGCGGCGGGAGCGAGGAGGGAGGTGACGGTGCCCTCGGGCGGGGCAGGGCCCCGGGCTCACCTGCACACCGTGATCAAGTTCCGCCTCTCCACCGCGGCGTTGCGGGACGGGACGTTCTTCCTGCGGGCGGAGACGTTGAGCCCCCCTAAGCCGAGGGACGCCATCTCCGCTGGGCAGGGCAGGTGGAGCCGCCGGGGCTGGCGCCGAGCCTTTGTTCCCGGCTGTCGCTCCCGANCCGCCGCCAGCCAATCAACGCGCGGCAGGGGCGCGCCGCCGCCGCCGCCTGGGGGCGCTGCAGAGGGACGCGCGCGGGGGCGCGCACCGGGGCGGTGGGAGCGCGCGGGGGCGGTGAGAGCGCGGCGGGGCGGACCCGCATGCGGGACTCCAGAACCGGCCCCGTAACACTCTAAGCGGCTGTGGAACGGTGGGCTTCTTTTAATAGGTGTCAGTTCTTAGCGGGTTGCCGTCTGTGATGTGAAGACTTCCCTGGTTGTAGCCTGCAAAGGTAAAAATGCTGTCAATCGTTAATTAGAAGCATAGAATCACAGAATCATTAAGGTTGGAAAAGACCTCCAAGAACATCGAGTCCAATCTTTGACCAAACGCCACCTTGTCAGATAGACTGTAGCACTAAGTGCCACATCCAGTTGCTGCTTGAACACCTCCAGGGATGGTGACTCCATCATCTCCCTGGCCTGTCCATTCCAGTGCTGGGCAATGCCTTATGGGATATGTAAGCTTTAGAGACCATACGTGTGGGACTGTGGGCATGAAACGACAGTGCACTCTGTCACCAAAGCACACCTCTGAACAAAGACGCGATTTCTGAGCATGCTTGGAAGAGCTCTGGATGTAGGGCTTTGTCTGGGTGTCAAGTTCTCCATGAGACACAGAATGAGGTGAAGTTCAAGTCACTGGAAGACAGACTGATATACAACTTCTGAAGGAAACCTAGCTGTAAACCAATTGCATTTGGTGGCTGTGAAGGAGTAGATTTGGCTAAATAGTTGGGGAGATGTGAAGCTATATGGATTCATTCCCTTATAGGAACAAGTTTGATTTGTGCTTAAGAAAATGACTTTATTTATTTACAAGAAAGATGAATGGTGAAATACGTTTTGGCACAGCTCTTTATTCAACTGAGTTATGCACGGGATATTCCTAAATTGGTCTGTTAATTTCCAACCTATCCATTTCTATTAGTGTACATAATATAAAAGTATGAAATTTTCTACTTATTGACATACAAAAGCCCACTGGATTATGGTTTCTTTGGGGAATATCACCTGTAGATGGGAAGCTATTTCTAAGAGATCCTGTCAAATGAGAACCCTGTCCAGTTACTGACCACCAATTGTGTTACATTAAGAGGAGTTGTGTTGACAGGGGAACTTTCAAAAGTAGATTACCATATGGACAACGTTTTTTTTCAGATTTAGTACCAGATAAGCTTTATTTTTCATCAGAAGAGATTTCATAAATTGATTCAAGTGTTAACACTTACCAAACCTTCCCAGATCATCATATATTACTTGATAAGCTACATCAACTCAATATGTAGCTGAATAAGTTTGAACTAATCTTTATCTTAAATCTTGATATCAAATAGTAAGTCACTTGAATTATTTTATGAAAGCATAAGTGCAGAGGAAAATAAAATCTAGAAGTCAAACTTTTTATTCCATCCTCAATGAGTTTGACTCAGCTTAGTTTGCAACTTTGAAACCTCACTTCTGAACAAATTAAATATTTTCAAGGTTTAGTTCCACTTGAAACTTACTATACAGTTTGTGCACTGAGTATGACAGGGATGGAGTTAATTTTCTTGATAGCAGCAAGAGTCGTGCTGTGTTTTGGATTGCTTACCAAAACAGTGCTGGTAACACACCAATATTTTAACCACTGCTGAACAGTGTTTATATAAAGTCAAAGCCTTCTCTGCTTCCTGCACTTCCCAGCCAGTGAGGAGGCTGTGGATGCACAAGAAGCTGTGAGGGAACACAGCCCACACAACTGACCCCAGCTGACCAAAGGGATATTCCATACCCTATGGCACTGTGTACAGTGCTAAAAACTCAGGCAGAAGACTGGGAACATTTGAGGTTACAGCATTTCTCTTCTCAAGTAACTGTTACAAATGATGGAGCTCCGCTTTCGAGGATATGGCTGAAGATCTGACAATTGATGGGAAATAGTGAGTGTATTCCTTATTTTGCTTTGCTTCCATGCCCTGCTGTGCTTCACTTTTTAAACTGTGTTTAATTCAGCCCACAATTTTTCTTGCTTTTGCCCTTACAATTCTCTCTCACACAGTGACTGTGTGTGCCTTAGCTGCTGGCCAGGGTTAATCCACAACAAGTTGACACTGTATTGTGAATTACAGTAAGAGAAAATGAATTTGATGCTAAGATATCTCATAAGACTCCCCCAGTTAGGAGGAAAATACAAATTGGTTATGGCACATTTGGTATAAGATGTAATAGATTTTACTATTTCACTTTCAAACAACTTTGAGTATACTAATAGTGTGGAGCACAGCTCATGAATTTCAGTCAGTTGCTTAGCTTTGTGTATATGCAAGAGGCATACATGCTTGTTGTTTTCAAACTTTGTGGTTTGAAGTGGTTTTAGCCTGTCTTTGTTTGTTTTGCTGGGCTTTTTTTTTTTAATTGACAGCATATCTCGATATCTATGTATATTCGATTTACCAATATCTTTGTAGTGAAACATGGTAGGTATCATTTGAAGTTATAGTTGCATTTTTGCAAATCCTGTTTCCTACATGAATTATCAGAATGGGAAAATTAGTCAGATTATTTGTAGATCTTGCACTTGGGCATTATTGCTTATCCTTATGCCTTAAAAAGTCTGTGCAAGAGCCATTAAAATAAATGTTTGAGGGTATTTTAGAAGGTGGAGTTCCAGTCACCATCTTTTCTGACATTCTGCTGAAATGTAATTCTGTGGAAGGAGTGAAAGGAATTGAGGAAAGCAGAATACCATATGACTTTTTAGAGCATACTTAAGTGACAGTAATGAACAGAGGGAGGCTAGGAACAAAACCTGAATCTCACAAAATGACATCATCATAGTGGAAATGTCCAAGAAAAAGCCACTGAAATATGAACCATGCTTGTGATTTAGGACTGGAAGGATGTCAATTTCAATATATGGGTTTTACAACTTGTTGCAAGTCAGTTTAAGATTGCTTGCCTGAAATGAATAAAAAAGCAGTATTTGAAGGCATAGTGCCTTTAACCTTGGAAGACAGCTTTTGAAAGCTATGCTTGCAAACCATAAATGAGATTACTCCTTTTTGTCATAGCACATAAAATTTAATCCGTGTTCATTTCTCTTGGTTAGTCTTTTTTCATATTCAAAAGTTATGTTATTAGAAGTTATTACACTTTTCTTTTGTGACTTAAAATATTTACATTACCACTCAGTGGCCTCATTTGATCAGGTAATAGAATGTAAAAATTTAAGATCCTTTTTTTTTACAGGTGTACAATTCAAACCTTGGCATGTGATCTTCCTACGCATCCAGTAACAGTATGTCCCTTTTTGCAACTATGTGCCTGCTGTGGTAATTGCTGTGGTGGTTCTCGAGGGCCTGAATCGCTGATGTTCAGGTGGTAAGATTTGAGAGCTCTTCAATAAGGATAGAACTGAAGTGGATGATTTTTCTCTCCATTCTTCCTTGCTCATCCTTGATGTTTTAATGTTCCCTACCCCTTCCTAATCAAAACAAGCAGAGGATCTTGTCTGCTACAAATAGTTTAACTCCTTTTTTTATAGGACTAGAACTGGTTTTGCTTTTGCCAGGCTTCCTTCCTGCGTATTCTGCATCCTTAATTCTTATTTTCCAGATTTTATTACTTGACAATGTTTTTCTGTATCCCTTTTGTGAAACTACACCCCAAGTCTCTGTTCCTTTCTGGTTCCTTGTTATTTATATGATTAGCTGTGTTACAAAATGCTAGTTTTTTATTGCTGGATTTCCTGCTTTGGTGGGCTTATGTCTGGGTTCAAGGCCAGAAAATACTGATTATATGGTGCTTAATATACTCTTACACATAGAAATCCTCTGCCTTGGTAAGCCTCTGGTCAGTTATGGGATGGAAAATCAGTTCCCTGTGCCTTGCAAACTCAGGAAGAACAACCTATATGAGTAGACAGTGAGGAGGATTGAGAACTAGATGAATGGCAAACTCAGAGAGTTGTGATCAGTGACACAGAGTCTAGTTGGAGGTCTGTCACTAGTGGTGTCCTCCCAGTACTGGCCCAGTATTGTTAACTTTTCATCAGTTACTCAGATGAAGGGGTAGAGTGCCTCCTCAGGAAGTTTGCTGATGACACCTAACTGGGAGGAGTGACCCATCCCCCCCAAGTGCTCTGCAGCCCTTCAGAAGGACCTTGACAGGCTTCCCTATCTCACAGAGTTCTTTGACACCCCGTTTGTAGCCTGAGGTGTCAGGTGTGCCCTGAGCAGCTTCTCCCAGCAATCATTATTAACAGTTCATGAGAAATGACGCAGAGGTTGTAGAATACACAGTTTTGGTTACAGCCACGTAGTGATCTCAGAATCTCAGACTATTGAATTGGAAGGGACCCACAAGGATCATCAAGTACAACTCTCAAGTCAATGGCCCACAGAGGGGATTGAACCCATGACCTTGGCATTATTACAACCAAGTCTTAACCAACTGAGGTAATCTCAGGGTCAACTAGTTTTGGCCCCTGTAACTAGGATATTTGAGTGTTGGTGATTACTGCTTGCAGAATCTACTGTTATTAGTAGTTTAATGATGTTAGTAGCACTTTTGAGTTCTAGTACTTTTCTTTCTATAAACCTAATATTTTGCTACTTCTACCCACATGTTAGCTCCCACATGACATTGTTAAACCTCATTTAACAAAAATAATTTACGTAAATAACATTCAAATATTTACTTAGATGATGATGCCCCAGTTTTGATCACTTACTACTCAAAGCTTTTATATAAATGGTGTCTAAAATTCCAATCACAACGTCTACTCCCTCTAAAATTATATCCATAAACCCTCAGTATGTTGTACTCAATCACATGGAATCCATTTCTGGGTCAATATTACAAGCCTTTAATAAAAGGAGTATATCTGTTCTTAGAAAATTCAAAGTAAAAGTTTTCTTCACAGCACTATGCATTCTGTGACTTTGTTGCGACTAAGTACTATATATATACCCAAAATGGTGAATTGTCTCTCAGCTGGAAACTGTGGTTAAAAGCATTAACCACACTGACAGTAGAACTGTGTGAACTAAATGTTTTACCTCTTCTTTTTTTTTTTCTTTTTTTTCTTTTTTTTTGATTGTTTGTTTCGGTTTCTACTTCTCTTCTGACTTTCACACTTCATTTATCCATCTTGGCTGTTTTCTGCTCAGATTTCAGCTGGTACAGTTGTCCAGGTTCCATCACAATTGCTATGCACTCTTTTGATCTTTAGCCAAGTAGGTAGAAATGAAATACCCAAATGAAATTTGTATGCTGGTTGAAGCCCCCTTAATACATTCCCTTAAAATCAGAGACTTGAGTTAAAATTATAATATTATTTGTGGCATCATGGAACAGAGATACTGTTGTTTAGCCCTCACATTTGTTTCCCAAATTTTAAAACTGCAGAGACATGTGTCTGATACTTTAATATCTGTGGAACAGAAGAGTTTTCCATTACCACTGGAGATAGGATCTATTATCAGTGAAAAGCAGGATAATTACTACTGCCTTGTTATATAAGCAAATATTCACAAATTTGAAATTAACATAATTATTAATAAAAATAAAAACTTCACTCAGACAAAACCTAATAATTAATTTATGCTGTTTCTTTAAAAGCCTTTCTGCTGACAGTTTCTGCTGTGACTTCCTCTACTCACTCTTAAATTTTTTATAGCAACATCTATAACATAACATTCTAGCCTTTTGTTAACTTAGTTACCTTTCCAGGATTAAAATTAAAACTGGAACTATTTAGGCATTTTTCCATTAATGACTTTTTCTTTATATACTTAAAATTCTGCTTTGTTTTTAATTGGAGCTAGTTCATCCTATTAACAGTTCAGACTGTAAATTTGCATGGAATATATGGAACATTACTCTCCATCCTCCTTGCCATTCTGTAGGGTAGTGGTTTCTTCTTGTTTGTTTATGCGTGCATTGAGCATTGCGTCCCATCTGAGTTGCTGTAACAACATTAAGCTCTTTCCATGTGTTTGCATAGGGTCTGTATACATTCCTCAGTTAAAACATTAAGCAAACTCTTGGCTCCCAGGCATAGCTCTAAATCAGATGAACTTGTGAGAAGCTGTTGTGGCTCACAGGTCATTACAATCATAAGATGATGAAATATCCCAAACTTTTCTGTAGTTTTTCACTGTTTGATTAAGTGCTATTTTTGTCATCCCATCAGGTCATTCAATTTACCTTGAACTGCAAGTTTCAAGCAATGTGGAGCCTTTCTTTTCTTCCCAGCCTCCCACATGATTCCTTGATGAGTTGCCCTGGAGTATATATTCCTCGTCTCAAATAAATTTGTTGATTTAAATCCCATCTGAAATATACAATGTTAAATGCCTGCAGTGTGGTACACTTGGCAATAGTTTTCTTTACTGGAACAATCTCAACCCACTTTGTCAGTTGTTCTAGATATTAGGAAACCATACCTGCATGGTTTTGCATGGTAGCTGGGATTAAGGTGGGACTACATTAAATCTAGGGTAGTCTCTATCCTAGCCCGTTGTCCTGGTTTTGACTGGGATAGAGTTTATTTTCTTCTAAGTACTGTGCTGTGTTTTGAATTCCATATGAGAATGATGTTGATATCACACTGATGTTTTGGTTGTTGCTAAGTTGTGCTTCCCCTAAGTCAAGGACTTCTCAGTGTCTCATGCTCTGCCAGTGAGGAGCTGCACAAGAAGCTGAGAGCAGGGGGAGCACAGTCAGGACAGCTGACCCAATCTGGCCAAAGGAATATTCCCTACCATAGAATGTCATGCGCAGTATATAAACTGTGGGGAGTTGACTCGGAGGGGCTGATTGCAGCTCAGGGATGGATTTACCATCTGACAGTGAATGGTGAGCAATTGTATTGTGCATCCCTTGTTTCTCTTGGGTTTTACCTCCCTCTGTAACTATCATTATTGTTGTTATTATTATTGTTTTTATTATTAATAATAATAATTGTTGTTGCTATTATTGCTATATTTTACTTTGCATCTATTATCAAACTCTTCTTACATTAACCCATAAGTTTTTACTTTTATCCGAATCTCCTCCCCATCCCATTGGGCAGAGAGTGACTAAGAAAGTGGCTGTGTGGTACTTAGTTGCCATCTGGGATTAAACCATGACACCTATGGTTCATTAACGTTTTAATTTTCTCCTAGTGAGGGTATTCATCACAGCACAAACTAAGCAATTATGTACCCATCTCTTTTCAAGTTTGGCCAGCTATCTACCTTCTAATATCTCCTTTTGCATTCAAGCACCCCTTAATTGATCTTGCTCATGCACTTACTGAAACAATTCTACTGAAAGTGTTCACAGTGCTCCTTATCGGCAAATGTTTGTTACCTGCCCATGTTACACTCTACATGTTTCACCTCTCTACTAGCTTCTATAGTAATCACCCCTCAATTTCCTCATTTATGTGTTGTAAATAACTTGGTCTTTGATACCTTGCTTTGTACAATTTCCTTTGGTTTGTTTTCAAACTGTATTTCTCAAATGTCAAGTCTGCTGGGGCTACCACAATCTTGGCAAAGGTATGTGCTTGACTATTCCAATACTGCTTCCTCTCTGTGTCTCCTTTTGGTATGCTTTTACATGACCTGCATAATTTTTCCCTCTCTTCTTTTTTTAACCTATGTTCAGGAGTTCCTTTACATGATTGATAGGCTACTAGATTTCCATTTTGTCTTTGTAGGTCATTTTCATTCTGCTTTGGTAGCCAAATAGTTAAAGCTTGATGTATCCGGTCTGAAACTGTGTACAAAGCTAGTCATTTCCTTTGGGTTCCTCTTTTAACATCATTACCGGAGCTTGTGGCTCTGCTGCTTGTGCACAGTGAAGGCAGACAGCTCTTTTTATTTTTCACAGGAGTGGCAACATAGAGGATTTTCCATAATTTTGAGAAGAACTGGAGCCATTTGTGAACCACACTGAATAACCTGTGGCACGAAGTCAATAACGGAGCTTTTATCTGCTGAAAGACATATAAACAGGTAAAGTGCATTTATGTTCTGTTCCAGTGGTTAAAAGCCATATAGAGCTAGTGATAAGATCTTGTCATGTTCTATAGAAAGCTCTTATTCTATAAAAGCCCTTATCCATGCAGCTAGCCTAGGGTTTGATACATATCCAGTTTGTACTTTTCCACTGATTATATACTTCAGTGGAGTACGTGTGATATGGACTTTAGTGAAGCATGTGTGACATATATTACTTCAAAACAGCCTCTAGTGATGTATTCACAAAGCTATGCCAATGCTTAACCTGTTTTTAATATGTAGAAGAGTTCTTTCCTGCATGTCATAAGGCTCTCAAAGCAAAGGCTCTAACTTTCATTTTATTTCTATGTTCTTTCAATAGTGCAGTGTAGATTGGTCGTGGCCAGCTGAACATAAACAGCTTACAATAATCTGAGCATCTAAAGGTCAGAGTTAGAAGTAGTGCAGTTCTGCTTCATTTTTTTTTCTTTCCATTCTTGTTTGTGAGATTTCTTCACTAATTTGATCATGGGTTAATGATTTCTGCAAATGTAATTATCACAAAAATGTAAGCAATTACAAAAGTGAATCTAATACAATTATTACTCATAGTCAGTTCTACCCTTTGCTGATCCCAGCATCAACATTTCCTACTGACCTAAAACTGTTACTGAGTGTTTCACTTCAGATTGTACCAGCTGAGTTTTTTCATGATTAGCTTTAAAGCCTGTGTTAGGACTAATGCTGGGTATTTCTTGAGTATATTCCCAAACTTTCAGTTCAGTTTTTCCATGTGTTGACTCATCATTCGTGTATGGTGTGATATAACACATTTTGATGGTAATTTCATCCACATGTGATACATTTGCATCTGAAAGTCTTGAGGTATGTGGATAAAACAATATTGCTTTCTCTCATGGTTAAATGAGAGGAAAAAACCCCTGAAAGTGCATTTTTTTTTCTTTATTTTTAATCCTAGACAAATAGGATGTTAAAAAGATAGGTCTCTGTACTAGGTCTTGCTTCCAGTAAACTTGTTGATGGTGGTTTGGAGTCCTTATTCTGTTTCTTGTGGGTATTGTTTTTTGGGAAGGAGGATCTGGACCTCCCAATCTTACACAACTTCTATTTTTTCACATTTTAGCTTACAGATACACAAAACTTGAGGAAATTCTGTTACCCAAATATCCACTGTTTTTACTTCCTCCGGATTCTTAATAACAAAGCATCAATGACTTTCAGGAATCACTCCACCCTCACCTCCCACTGGTCAGACCCAATTCCACAAACATCCGTAGCAAAATGTGAAGCTAATCCATTTTGTTTCAGCAAGGCTATGCCAATAATTCCCTGGTGTTTATAGGAGGGATCCTCCCATTCCTATACTCAGAAGGAACTCCTAAACTTGGCAGCTATTTAACTACAGGCAGAGATTTTAATACAGGTGCTTGAACATCCTTTCATGAATATAATAAAAGTTTTGTTATTTCTCCATTTTCTTGAATTCCAGCTGGAACAAATATTTGTTGAAGAGTGGTTATTGACCCTACAGTATCCATTAACATCATGGCACTAGTGGTAGTTAATGTTCTTTTCTTGACCACCTAGTACTAATATTGTTATTGGCCATTTGCATTGGTTATAATGTAATTTTATCACTGGACCAAGGACAACTAGACAGCAGAGTGCCCCTAGCCTTGTTATTGAGAGGAAGAGATGATGTCACAGGCCTTCACTGGAAGGGACCTGTTATTTTCTGCGAGTTTTATTCCTCCTCATGATTTTTTGTTTGCTTGACAAAATGAGACAGTGAAGAATTTATGTATTCTATCTCATTTTCTCATATCTTTGCCTCTTTTTCTCAGATTTTACCATGTTGCTTTCCTGCAGTCCCATTGTTGTCCTCTAAAAGAACTTTTTAGCATGTTCTCCAAGGATCTTTTGTAGTTACCATTACCATCTCTATTTACACAAAAAGCTAAACCCACAGTGAGGACTATTTTCCCTTTTTGTTCCCTTTGATTTTTATTTTTAAATGGAGGCTGTGGCTCCTTTATAACCATATTTCTGACAAATGCAGTATGTGCAGACCTTTTGTCAGATTCATGGGATTGAGATTTCTTTGTATTCCTTCTTACCTTCATTACCTTGTCCATTGTCCTTGTCCAGACCCGTTGAGGCTGAATTTGCAGCTCTTCCCATTGTATTTGTGTTTGAATCCCAGGTCCCTGAATTACTTTTGCTGACTTAATTCTTGTATCACTGTTACTTGTTCTATTTAATCAGATATATTTCCAGATGGCAATCTCAACAGTTTTCCCAGCTTTTGTATGATTTTACAATCTCATAGTGTTCTAGGTAGAGTAACATGCTAACAAATCTCCTTTCATTGCTCAGATAACTCTTCTGAGACGTCTACCTATTAAATTTCTTACAGGAGATTCTGCTTGCAGTGTAGCTCATAATCATACTCCATTTTGAGGCTGTGTAATCTTTACTAGTTAAGCTAATACTTTAGGCCTGAAAGTTCCATTTTACAAGTTTCTGAATTTAGTGGCCTAAAGTTTTAAGCAAATAGTCTTGCTTGCTCCACAGTCAGGTCAGTTGCTATTGTTATAATGAAATCCCACTTTTCAGGAGCAATAAAACCAAGCAGGAGTAACCAGCACTGTGAGTTCCTTTTGTATCACTGTTTTGGCTGTAACTACATAACTGGATCATAAAAGCCCCTTTTGCTGTCACAATAAATGAATTTTCATTGTAGTTGTGCCCTGAGTTTCCCATATATCCCTGTTTAATTCTGGATAAAAAAATGTTGACATATTCATTATGCATAGTTGACAGCTGTGTCCTGGGTGACTGCTGTTGAAGTAAAAGGGCTTTCTGAGTGTGCAGAAACCACCTATATAGTATACATTTCAGAGTCTGTTTTCCAGTTAGTACTTATTTCACTGCAAAAATTGTAAGGTAAACACAGCAATCAGAAACTAAGGATCTACTTTTAAACACCATTAGACTAATATTATACACCCTGATCAAAAAGAGACAAAAGCCTGACTATTTTTAATATCAGCTAGATCAAAATTGATACACAACACTACAATGTTTGATAACATTTGCCATTATTTCTGCTTATATTTTGCAGGTGTAGAAGACAGACATAACATGTTTCTTCTTTTCTGTTGTTCACCCCTCTTTTTTCATGTATTTGTATAAATATCTGTGAAGAAAGGGGATTTTCATAGGTGAACAATGTCATTATTCTTTTCCTCTGTTTCCTATCATAGTTTAACACTAATGTATGTATGAGTCAGCTGATATGGCATGACAATCAAGTCCTTATCTGTATCCATGTGATCCACTGGGAGGAGATCAGTTTACTTAGTTTACTATTACCAGATTATCCACTGCTATGAATATTGTGGTAAGGCAGTTAATGCCACCCTGGTGCCCAATCCTGTTAGACCTCGGAAGCTCAGCAGGGTCACCCCTGGTTAGTACTTGGATGGGAGACCTCCTGGCAATACCGGGGCTGTAGGTTCTAGTCCTGAGGACTTCACTGTCACTGTCCAAGCTCACTCAGCCGTGGCAGATGAACCTTAGGAGTTAAAGGGTGGGACCAGTTCTGCGCATGCTGTGCCTCACCTAAAAAATCCACTGAGCACGCTTGAAGGACGCAGAGCCCTTCCCAAATCTTTGTTCGCAAAACCAAGCCATGATGATGATGATGGTGATGATGAATATTGTAGTAGCACAAAGGATGTTTTGGTCACTACCATAGTGGTGGCACAACAAAAGAAACAGGATTATCACTTCTACCTATTTTGGTGGTAAAAATATTTGTGGGGAACATCTTAGCATGAGATCTTGAGGTAAGAATTATTCTGCCTGCCTGACTTAACCCTCTTGTGAAACAGAGGAAATGTGCATTAAATCTGGACCCAGATTTAATCAAACTAAGTGAACTCTGTAACAAATGAGGTGTGATAACCCAATCTAACCTCCAGTGTATGAAAAGACCATACATACACTCATGCTGATACAGACTTAGGTTCATTTTTAGGCCTTAAGGAAGCATATACACATGCTTTCCCTGAAAGACCTACCATGCTTAAATAGTTCCGTTTACTTGAAATATGAATATAGGTGGAAATCAGTTAGGAAAGTACGTGGTAATTCTGTCCTATGGAACAATCTACCATTATTCTGAAGGGGGGGTTGCCACATGTATTTGGAACAAAATGAAGAACCACATTTCAATAATTTTTATTCTTGTAAACACATTATTTCATATACACATTACATTATCCAATTGGTGTGGAAGAAATTCTTCTGGTCCAGTAATAAGCATCTTTCTTTGCTGATGCGTTGCCAAGATGTTCCATAAATAACCTAGGCAGCTACGTTCTCCTCCCTTGTCTGCACCATACCATGGAATCAGTTTGGTTCTAGGACTTAGCCTGGTTCTGACAACATCTGCTTGTAACTTCCAGCTCGATGGATGCCTTCATGAACTTGTTGCCAGCTATGTGTGATCACTGCAGAAATCATTTGTCTTCTTTAGGATGTGGGATAACTTAGCAAAATATCTGTCCTCAGACATCATGGACAATGCTATGATGTCTTCTGCAAATGGCCCATGACATGGAATCACTGCCAGGTTATTTCCTCTATTGCTTAGACAGAAGACTTTGTTCACATGTCCTCAAGCCCAATAGATACTCACCAGAGGTAGTTTCTGCTTCATAGTACTGATCATACAAGGAATCCCCGAGCATGCTCTCTTCAAGGAGTCCCTGTAGCATTTAATAAGTATACCTTGTCCACAGAGGGTATCTCTGGATCCTTAGGATATTTGCCTTAGGTTCTCTGATTTCTACTGGAACAGCATTCCTAGTGTGCCAGGTGCAGACACCGAATACAAGGGATATAGGCCTTTTCTTACAGTAGTAACTTCTCAGTTTGAGTAGGTGCTCTAGAGAGCTGCTGAGAGTTGCTTCCTCAAACATTTTCATACTAACAAAATCATTCGCTCTCAGTGAATGGTAACATGGAAAACGGGACTGCTCTGAACACTTTATTCAGACAGGGTGAGGTGTTAATCATTCATTATTTATTGTTGACTATAAAAAGAAGTTGAAGAATTACATTAACTGCCATGACCCTCACACAGGGTCATGCCATTGCGTGCAAGCAGAATGTAAACTATGCAGAGGTTGTGACTCAGGGTTGAATTAGAAAGGAGGAAGTGTAGAGTGCAAAGGTGAGGAAGTTACTATATGAGCCTTCACTTTGTTCCTTCAGTTATCATTGGGTGGTACTGGAGCACTGTCTGAAACCTTGTGGTTCAAGGCTACCCATGAAAATTGACTTTTTGTGAAGCCAGCTGCCAGGCCTTCTGGCTCTGACCTTCATCTCCCATTCTGTCTGCAAAGTAGGCAAGAAATCATGTTATTTCACCCAGAGAAGGGGAGGAACATTGAGCAAGACCCCAAGGCTTGCTGATGAGTTAAATATTTTTTATTGGTTCTTTCAGCTGTTTGTTGGGCAGGAAGGTCTCTCTTTATTAATATTACTCCTATGAGTTTGGCAGTGATAAGAATTTCTTAAATTTCATTGATTGCATTGCCTTTCCATAAAGTTTATGCTTAGAAATGAGTAAGAAATAAATAAGAGAAAAAGGTGAAATTTGGATTTGCAAGGCAGAAGTGTAATAAACTCAAGTTTCAGTGGGAAATATATGGGAAAGGGTTGTTTTTCTGTTAAAATGAGTAATATATGGAGGTAAAACAATAAACCATATTGGAATCAAAATACATTTTAAAGACCTTATGACATGCCAGCTTGTCAGAATTGAAGTGTTTTGACTGAAAACACAGAAAAAAGTGATATTTTTTTAATACTGGTATTCTAAACAGGAGTATTCTAACAGAGGGAAAATTTGTCTATTTCTAAGAAACATTAGTTATTGTATATTTATCAGTAGTTTATTAACACTTTATATAAACTTACTTTATACCCAGGTACTGGAAGTAGAAAATGGAAATGGTAGCTGGTAAACAACCAGATCACAGGGAGACTAGCAATTGTAGTGAGTAAGTTTAAATAAATGTACTTTTCTTGTGATCAATGTAAGTGTGCTAACTCCTTCCTGATCTCTTTTTTCCCATTCTCTCTGCCACCAGCTTCAGCTGTTGACAGCCCCTGGACAAAAGATGGTGTAGAACTGCAAGCAAACCAGGCACTTGTACCTGGAAGCGTTGGGGGAGAGGAGCTCTGATTTAACTATTGGATAGGACTTTAGGAAATTAATTTGTGGAAATTAAGATTAAAGACCCCTTTGGAATGAGGGAAATTGGGAGATAAGAAAAGATGCAGATAGATAATGAGACATTAGAGCATCTACTCTGAGTCCATAGAATGACTACAGGTGATTGCCTTTTCAGTAAGTGTAGCCATAATGCAGCCATCCACAACATAGTGAACTCGGATGGTCTATTTGTTGATGTCCTGCATAGTGAATTATTTCCTCTGGTCTCTTTAGAGCTGTTTCTTGTAAAATGATCACATGCAGGCACATCTTGATATCACAACCAGAATCTTCCGGGTGAATCTCCCTGGATTGTTGGCAGAGATGCACTGGCACTGTGATATGTAAGGCAGACGGAGCTGTGGCATGTGGCAGCATGTTTCTGGAAGCAAAAGTGGTTGATATGAGGAAACATTACCCTTATTGTCTATGGTTATGGCTATTTAAAAGGGTTGGAGCTTGTGAACAAGTGTCTGCACTGAATACAATTGCCTGTAGAAACACAATTAGAGTGCACAGTAACTTGTTTTGTTGTAAACATCAAAAAGGAACAAAGCAATTTGACTCTGGTTAAAGACTAAAATGCAGAATATGGTCAAAATGCCATAATCAATGACTTAGGAGATGAACTGAATGAAGTAATTATTTTTAAGTCATTTCACTAGAGTAACAAAATTCAAAATTCAATATATACATGTAAGTGTAAGTATAATTCCATATAAGTAAATATACTTCCTTAAGTAAGTAGACTTCCTAGTAGTTCAGATAGTCTAAAGGTCTCCTTCTTAGTTTTTAGAAACTACCAATGGAGAGACAGAACCTAAACACCTGTCAAGAACGACATATGTAGTAACTGATCTGATCTGGAGGAAGGAGGATGGACAGGATAGCATTTTGACATTATATGTCTTCCACATGTAAAGAACGGTATTGGTAGAATAGAGAAATCAATAAAAATTTGGAATTCAGTATTACTAGGCAGAAGCTGAGCAACAGGTTTTTGATTCTGATCTTTTGCTGTGTAATCTGGACATTTCACAAATTGCATGGAATAAAATGCAAGTATTAATAAAATATGATTTTGAATAGTATTGTACAAAGGAATAAGTCAATATTAATGGCTTTGATTTCTGTACAAGATAGAATGTTAATGTCGTTATATATTTCATATGTAGTGGCTTGAGTTTGTAACTTTAGTTCTTCCTAAGGACTTCAGTGGTCTGTGATCCAGACACAGCTGTGTAACCATCTCCCAGACTTGTGAGGAAATGGCTAAACTCTGAGAAAGAACTGCAAAGAAGTTGACAAAGTGGACTTCTGCAAGGTAAGAAAGGAAAAGTGGCAGGCAGAGATAGAGTCTTGAGATGGAGTTAAGCAACAGCATAGAGATGCAAGATGAAAACATCTTCATGAAAACAAATAAAATCCTAAGGGAAAAGCAACAATTTGGAGGACAGCAATTAGTCACAAGGAGGATCCATTACAGAGGCAGTAGAAAGCAGCTCTACTGCACCTCACTGAGGACTTCTTGGCCAGCAAAGCCATTTCCTGTTTCTTATTCAGAGCACTGAGCATACCAGCAGTCAGTTTAATATTTCATTAATTCAAGTTATCAAAAAATGGTAGTGTATGGTAACTAATCAGTAATTGCAGAATACTTTTAAGTTGTGTGTATTCAGCTTACAAAGGGCTCTTTGTACATGGCAAAAGGTCTCTGTCCAATCAAAGTGATTCAGTGAGGGAAGGATTACTTGTACTGTTACAGTAGTACCAGGCATATCATTACCTAGAAAAGCAATCAGAAAAAAAAATGGATGTGTCTGTAATAATAATTTACGTTTTATTCAGCTTCAATTGGGAAAAATATTTTCCACCTGCGTAAAAAGTAATGCTGCTTATTTTTTTCCCCATAATATTTCATTTGTGAAATAAATGTCTACACATTTTTAAATCCCAATTGCTGTTTCATTTCTTTAAATGATTTTTTCTGTCATAACTGTGGTAAGAATAAAATTTTAAATGCAACTATACTGCACATAATGATTATGAAAAATATTATATCATTACACATTAATGCATCAAGTCATATTGAATAACTTCAGTGGTAAATAAACATCAAGAAAATTGTTTCCCCTATACAGAAAATATTTCTTTAAGTGAGGTGTAGTTTTGTCTGAATTTTCTGTTAGTTAAGCCAAAAAAAACTCTGAAGCTTTCAGAAACAAGACTGAGTTTGTGAGGCTGAAAACTGACACATCAGTAATAGGAAACTAGTGACATTACTATACTTTATGGCAGTCCTCCTTATGAGAATAAATAATGAACTTCAAATCAAATCACCAGGCAATAAAAGTGGAGTTTTGTAATTTTTACACGTGCTTGTCAGAGTAGACTTTCTTTTTAAACACAGATAGAAGCTTAATGCTTACAATAACTTGATTTGTCCTCCTGCTTAGTCTACGACAAATAAAATAATCAGGAATTCCAATAGGTATAGTATATTAATTAGTATAAAAAAGGTTAGTTTTTCTTGATATTGTTTAAAAGCTTTGAAGGTATCAGACATCATTTCACTATGTTTTGTCTGTGGTATCAAGGTTAGATTCAAGTTTGTGCCAGTTGTTTACTCTGATATCATGTGTCAGTTGGTCATCCCCTCTGCTGGCCTGCATTGTCCAAAGAGAAGCACACGGAACCAATGAGCAATTTGTGGAATAAGATTCTCTCAACACAAATTATTTTCTGGAAACATAAGCAGTTGAAATTTTACCACCAAATATGAGAACCGTGTTTTTCAAATGCCTTTTTCTGCTATTCCAGAAATGGTCTTATGATCAGTTTCTTCATCAAATGTTAAGACATTTTGACATGTAAGAGAGGGTTGGATAAGTAAATTTAGATAATTAAATACTTGGAAACAGGATGGAATAATTGATAGTGAGCTATCATATAGGAAGATCTGTGTTACCTAACTAAACTGCAACCCAAAAATTAGATTGTAATCATGCAAAATACAATTTAAACACTGTTGTGAATAACACCGCTATACTGAAAAGACTGGTGAGTGGTCTATAAGAGCAATGACTTAGAGAAGTATTGAAGTTTTCTAATAGTTTACTGTACCAGTACCATCTCTTGTACTGGAGTGGCTGAGAGATTATTGAAACCACGTATTTATGTCAAATAGGGCAAGGGAATTAACTGTACCTCATTTTATAGCATTGCAGTGTTGACAGAGTACTTCAAAGGATCTGTGGTCATCTTTCAAACATGCAAAAAGTTCTTATGCTCAAAATTCTAAAAAAGATGTGTGAATATAATGTAAAAACAATAAAGGCAAAGGGAAAAAATTGGCTACTATCTTAATAATGAGAGGATTGAGTAAACCTTATGAATATGCATAAGTATTTTCACATACGAAATATATATGACAATACAGGTCCTCATAGAAATAATAATATCCAAGAGATACTGTTCTGTCTTCAACTAAATTATATCTGTGAAGGGAAATGGAGAAAGGAAACAGCCAATAGGTGCAATGAACTTGTGACCTATTGCAATTTTTAATGTAAAACTAGATGTTTTCCTCATTTATAGGTTTTACTTTGGACAAGGTCAACTTTCTTGACCCGATGAGTCACTTGACAGAACTTTCAGCTGTCTTAAAATCCCCTAAGACATTTACCACATAACTCCATAGAGAAAGCTCTCTGAGATCTAGTTGTCATAATCTTCATTTTCCCATTGAACCACTGTTGGATAGAGCTGAGATGGACATATGGCAGAGTTTTGGACAATTCAGGTGCATAAACCTTATCAGCCATTGTTTACTTTTTTGTACAAAAGGGGATTTGAATTGTCCAAAAGTTCTCATATCACCAGATCTCTGCTTCTTCTAATCATAGGATAACAAACTGCTCTGGGAAGGAATTTTGAATTGTTTATGAGCCTTAAATAGCTCAAAGGTCATAGATGGTCATCTCTGTTCAAATCTATCTTCTGTGAGAAACTTTGTGACTAGTAAGTGGGAAGCGAGGAGAAAAAAAGTAAGATTATCTTTCTTC